>ML788471.1:485318-534478 GCA_009831015.1 Picea engelmannii
TATATATATATACACACACACACAACCTGAGTGGACCTAATGGTTAAGAACATATCTTTCCTCCCAAGAGGTCACAAGTTCAAATCCAGATGGGGATAAGATATGTATACCTCCGTAGACTTTAGCAGTCAAATCGTTGTGTGGAAGGGGTCCATTGCTCCACAAATAAGGGGGTCTCATACACCAATTTGGTGTTTGGCTTGGTCGTGACCTTAAAATTATATTATTATTATTATTATAAATTTACAAATATAAGAAATCAACAATAAGAACAAAACAAATATTCTGGCCCATAGCTTTAAATGTCTCCAATTACCAACTGACCTAGAAGAAAGCTTTGGAAACCGAGATGGTATTGGAACTTTGAGACTCATATATGCCCCACTTCGATACTTGTACATGCACCGGTTTCACACCCGTATATGCACTAGTTCCACACCCATACATGCATATGTTTAAACCATTGACTAAACATGTGGAAATAAATTTCCTTTTAAATTCTTGTCAGTGGCCCCACAATAAGATCATGTTTTGAAAGACCAATTAGAAGCCAAGAACAAAAAATTGATCTCCTATAACAAAGTTAAACTATGTAAAAAATCAAGAATTTTTTATCAAGGAAAACAAAAATCACAGTCAACACAAAACCAATTGCTATAGTCCTAGGGTTGCGGCAAGGACTAATAAGTGAAATGT
Organism: Picea engelmannii; assembly: GCA_009831015.1. NCBI lineage: Eukaryota > Viridiplantae > Streptophyta > Pinopsida > Pinales > Pinaceae > Picea > Picea engelmannii. Next base: position 486,015 of record ML788471.1, read on the forward strand.
TCAATGGGAAGATTAGAATATGCAGGAAGCAATGCAAAGTGTTTGGAGATTATGATATACAAGAACCAATGCAAAGTATGCTCACATTAGAATTGCAGAAAGCAACACATATCCCATGCACATCCACACAGGCATATCCTTCGCATAGCCAAAACTTAGTCTAATTTGAATCCTTGTGAAAATAATTGATATCACTCATCCTCCCACACTCCTTCACTTCACACCTTCGTACTTTTAATAGTTCACAAAATTATTTTATGTATATGCTTAACTAAAAAAATACTGTTAAACATATATATATCTACCAGACAGATATTTGTTGGCCAGAGAGACATTGTCCTGACAGATATATCCTCCTCACGTCCACACAAGAATATCCTCTGCACAAGTAAGCTCTAGTATAATTTGAACCATTGTACGGATAATTCATAAAAATCATCCTCGTGCACTCCCGCACTTCACAACTCTGCATGTCCAATAGTTCCATCGCACATATTCTGACCAAAAATGTAATTTTCTTGATAACCAACTCATTTATGGAAATTTCATATTTAAACATTTTGAAGTATTTACAGCGAAAACATTTTGCATAAATCTTTGTTAAAAATAGGAAAAAAGGTAAAATTTTCAATGTCCAAGAAAACTTTGTAAATAAGTGAAGTGTTCAACATATATATATATATATATATATATATATTCGACAAAGATATATCTTCAACACACAAATATCGTTCACACATCCATATGATCTAGGCATCGGCACAGACATATGCATCATACAACCAAGAATCTAATTTGAACACTTTTTTTGTTGATTCATATTGCTCGTCCTCATGATTTCCCACAATTTGCAACTTCGTACTTCCAATAGTTCAATGGCACCGATTCTGACCATCGATGTAATTTGTAGGATAATTGATTGATTTATGGAAATCTCATTTTCTAAGTTTGTAACACTCACTCTAGATACTTTTATTTATTTTAGGTGACAATGTTTATTAAAAAAAATAGGTATATAAAGAAAACAAAACGATTGTATGCAAAGTATGCACACATAAGAATTGCAGAAAGCAAGGAAGATCCCCTACATGTCCGCACATGCATATCCTTCGCACAACCAAGAATTGTTTTAATTTCAAGCCTTGTGTGGATAATTGATATCACTCATCCTCCCACACTCGTACACTTCACAACTCCGCACTTTTAATAGTTGACAAAATGATTTTATGCATATGCTTAACTAAAAAAATATTCTTAAACATATTTATCTACAAACATATATTTGTTGGGCACATAGACATCATTCTGACAGATATATCCTCCACACGTCTGCACAGGCAAGATCTAGTGTAATTTGAACTCTTGTGTGGATAATTCATAAGAATCATCCTTATGCATTCCCGCACTTTGTAACTCCACACGTCCATCAGTTCCATTGCACAAATTCTAACCAACAATGTGATTTTCTTGATATCCAACTCATTTATGAAAATTTATTTTTTAAACATTTTGAAGTCTTCGTAGCGAAAACATTTTGCATATTTAAAAAAAAAAATAAGAAAAAAGGTAAATTGCTCAATGTCAAAGAAAACTTCATAAATAAGTGAAGTGTTTGACATATATATCTTCATCACACACATATCATCCACAAAACCATATGTTATGGGCGTTCGTATAGACATATGCATCGTACAACAAACAAAATCCAGTTTGAACCCTTTTGTTGTTGATTCATATCACCCATCCTCCCACTTTCCCTCATATTGCAACTCTGTACTCCCAACAGTTCAATAGAAATGATTCCGACTAGTGATGTAATTTGCATGATAACTAATTGATTTATGGAAATCTAATTTTCTAAGTTTGTAGCACTCAATTTGGATACTTATTTTTATTTTAAGTGACATTGTTTATTATAAAAAATAGGTATATAAAGTAAAAAAATGCTTCTATGCATATTTTTAACTTAAAAAATATTGTTGAAATGAACTTATTTCAAGAAACATTGTTTATTATAAAAAACAACTAAAAACATCTCTTATAAAACTTAGTAAAAGGAAGTATCTAGAGGTAAATATACAGAGGAAGCAATGTAACATTTATTGAAGTGGAGTTGTTGAGGGAACAATGCAAAGTATTTGGATGTTATGATGTGCGGGAAACAATGTAAAGTGTGTGCAACTAATTAGGTTTTGTAGAAGGAAAATAGGGTAGAGTTTCTCGGATGGCAAAAGTTCCTTGTGCACAACGTTGAAATTGATAATAGGATATCACAAATTGGTTACCATTAGACCTACTTCTTTGACAAAATCTCAGAGAAGATCATCTACATATAATGGAAAAGATGGAAAGTCCAAAAGTAGAGGAATTATGAAAATACAAACTTAAAACAATTAAATCCAAAACTAAAAATTTTGATCATGGTAAGAATTAAAACAAAACTTGACAACGGAACAACTTCGTTAAGTAAACATAGACAAGGAAAAAAAGTCCTGAGAAAACACCTGGAACAATGTTATTCAATTTTTATAATATGATAAAAAAATTGCTAATCATTGCATAGACGCTAAAATATCGTTTTGTGGAATGAAAATCTATCGCTCCATATGCACAAAACAAGCTATTTCATTGAAAAATAATAAAGACTTTGAACTTAAAACAATCAAATCCAAAACCATAAATTATTATCATGTTCATAATTCAAACAATACCTAACAATGGACCACATTAGTTAAAAGATAATATAGACAAGGAAATAAAAGTCTAAGAAACAGCCTAACACTATTTTATTGAGTATTTACATTATTATACCAAATTTACTAACCATAACATAAAGGTCAAAATATTAGTTGGTGGAATCAAAGTCAATGGCTACATATGCATAGAACAAGATATTTCATTGAAAAATGTTAGAGAGTGAAAACAATCTTGGAAATTCTATCTAAGAGTAAAAGTCTAGGAAATTAGCAGCTATTTATGTCAAAACAATACCTTGGTGTAATATTCCAGATATAAAATAGTATGCAGAATATAAATATTTAGCTAGAAATAGCAAAGAAACAATGACATAACTAGAACAATACCAGAATAATACTAGAATAACACCAAAAAGAGCACTTTGATTACTGATAGCAATGTTCACTTGCCTCTTTGAGGTGGAAACCTCCAACAGAGAAAAGCTCTATTACAATAATATCCAAGACAACATTTCTCATACCCTCTACTTCTATTTATACTAAATCTATCTATCCAAAAGAACAATATAGAGGAAGATCCTTCTAGGAGCATAAGCTTCTATTAGGTCTTCTTACATTTGACTTATTCTTCCTTATTGCTAGGCCTTATTAATATTGGCATTTATTACATAGAATTATATTATTCTACCTATGTGAGGGGTTAGGGAGGTGTTGATAGGCGTTTATGACATACCATCAACGGGAAGGATAGACCCGAACTGGGGTTGTCTATTTAACCCAAGCCATTTGGTGTGATCTAACCTGATGGGTTTTATGGCTCTATTAGGCAACTAGAATCCTAAAAACAACTAAAGGAAATGAACTAACTAAAAATACAATTTCAACAATCAACACATTAATTACAAATGTAAAACTAAGAACGTTAATGTACAATGATTATATATAGTTTACAAGGTTTGAATAAAACCTTGCGAAAGTAGTTGTTTGAGATAATGTTTCTAAACAAGATTTAAGTATAAACAAAATTATTATAAGAATTTGAATATCAAACTGGTAAATAACGAATGAATATGATTCTAATGATATAATGAAAACAAACAAAGCTAATTAACGTCTAAATAATGAAATCACTATCCATTCACATATAAACAAATTAAATAAATAATACATTGACTAACCTCTAGACAATCAGCAATGACAAACTAAATTCGTTTCTCTGCGTTTGTGTGAACTCCTCTTGTTCCGTGTCAAGTGAAAACCTATGATAGTAACAAGCATAATACTTCCTGAAGAAATTCATGGAATTGTTGCATATCCTGGAGTGAATTTAATGATGACAGAAAGATAAACAATTATATATCATGTGACATTGAGATATCCAATAACCGAGGATGAAATAAATTCCAATCCTCGTTAATGGTGTTACCAACTATTCAACATCAGATGTAAACTCAAAATACATAAATAGATGATCAACCACAGATATAAACTAGACCAAAAGATAATGAACAACATAAAGAAAGCATGATATAAAATATTATGTGAAGAACAAACTAAAGCTAATTCAACACAGATAACATTTCATATCAATGAATTACAGGAGAAGACAATGAAAAACATTGCACAGTTTACAAATTTCTAAAGCCAAATAGAAAACTACTTTCTCATACAATTTCAAATATAGATGTCCATTCTATGGTCCAGGAAAAACATCCCCATCACTAGGAAACATAGCTATTTAAACATGTCTATGATCTATTACCTCCTATCATGAAAGATAGAGGATGATCTCTTAAAATTAGTTTCTTTTACTAAAATAGAGTAACAAAAAGATACACTTGTTGGAGTCTTTTAATAAAAAAAAATATTTATATTAATGAACATTTTTTTTTTTTTCAAAATGGGAAATTACTAGTCTATTGAATGCTTAACCCATGATTTCTTTCCTTAAGCATAGCACCATAATCTACTGTTTACCTGAAATGATAAAACGAAATCAAATTTTAGATAATAATCCCAACAAATACTTTAAATAGACTGGCTATAGAATCTTTTGATTCTGTTGCTAGTCTAAAAATAAAAATAAAATAAAAAGTGAATCTACCTATTATTTCTCAAATATAATCAAATAGAAAGAAGAAAACAAACCATTTACAAATTTAGAAGTTTGACAGAGAGGCATCAGACAGGTCATAATTTATAATGGCATTGAAGTTTGTCGAATTTTTAATGATCAGATTCCCAAATTGCTTAATTCTTTTGTTAGCCCTGTGTGTGTTCGATCGAACACAGGCTCTCAACTCGTCGTAGTCCCTCTCGAGAACTGAATTTCGGGTGACCATTTGGTTCAATTGTGCTTGAAGGTAGGGGACATCCCTGTAATATCTTTCAATCCAATCGAAACAATTTTCGCAATGAACCGATTCTTTGTTAGGAAAAGGTCAAGCCTGCTCTGTAGAGGGAAATTTAACCTGTCCCATGATTTGTTTCAGATCTTGTTGTATACCAAAAAAACCCTCCTATTTATTTAAGAATGGGGTAAGATTCAAAATGAAATTGAACTTTGTTGTATTAGCATCGATATTTTCCCCAAGGACCTGGTCATTGATATCATCTTCAAAAATAAAATCATCGATATCATCCTCAGAAAAATGATCATCAACCTCGATCACAGGGATCAATTTCTCATGATCACGCTGCCGATTTCTCATTTTTCTAGATATGAGTCAGTCGGGTCTCTTATTTTTAAAATTGATATCTGGACTACTCTTTTTTTTATGCTTACCATTTTTCTTGACAGTCGGTTCATTTAAATCAACTCGAATTGGATTAGGATTAGGAACAGTAAGAATTTTATCCTTTAGATCATCCAAAACCTCTTCCAAATATTTTCTGGGAATAAAATTGCATCTTGGCTTCTTGCCTTTGGATGGCTTCTGGATAACAACAGGGGTTTGATCTAGAGACGCAGGGATTTCTTGCAGTCTGACATGCAGGTTTTCCATAGAGGGGTTTAACCAACAGGGACTGTGAGGTTCATCGAAATGTAGAGGTAATTCTGTTGCATTTCTGGGTAGTGTAAAACCATTGCTATACACGAAATTTTCCCAACTATCCCCAGCTTTAGACACATGCGAAATCACGAGAATTCAGATGAGACCATGATGAAACATGCTTGACTGTGGGTTTAGGTTATGTCTCTGATAGAACCTGGCCATTTTATGCAGGCTCCTAAGTAGATAAAACAACATATTCAAATTATAACCTAGGAATACCATTAATAAATGAACATGATACAAGAAGACCAGGCCCATATCTAGCCTCACAGGTAATAAATTGCTTAAGAATCAAGAGAAATCCATGCCATCGTGGTTTGAAAAGAAAAATTGGTGTACCTTTTGCACACTAACACAATTTCTTGGAGTCCATGAGTAGATTCCAAGGCATGCCTTCAAACTTGAGGTTTTTAAATCATCAAGCTCCCTCTTAAGGCAATCCAGTAGCCTCTGCAATAGAACCCTCAGTCACCTCCAACTACAAATCCCAAATTTTAGCCTGATCCCATTGAAAGTTTGAGCGAAGGCTTGAGCCACTTTGAGGTTGAAACCCTCAAATCGTTTTATGAACCCATCCTAGCCATAAGCCACAAGTGTTGGAAGGTTTACAATTGGGATTGAGCTTGTCATTGATGGAAATAATAGTGATGGAAAATATCAACAGCACAGTGATAATGGCAGAGGAGGAGAAACATTGAACGTTGGATCTTATTTTGAATCCCCGATGACCGTCAGATATGAATTTAGAGAGGAGTAGCACGTAGTAAACGAGAATAGATCTCAGGCGTTAGATCCAAGTGCGAGGTCATACCATCGTTGGATCAAGGAGAACCTCCACGTTCTTTAAAGTGAAAGGAGAAGTGAGCATACAAAATATTGAAAGAAGGAGGACCATCCATCTTCGGGCAGGACACGTGGTAAACAGATCAACACTTCACTGACTGGAAAGTCAAAGGAACGGGGTTCCCTAAAACTCTCTAACTCGTGATATGCGAAATCACAAAATGATCCCAGCCGCTGGATCGAGGATGAATCTGGTCCGTCAGTTCCAGGAGGTTAATATGACAGACCACACCAGCAAGGATAGGTGGAATCCTACAACAGAAAGGACACGTGACACAATCATACAAGGACAAGTGTCAAGTTGATTCGGCATCTTTGACCACTGGAAATCTCAAATCTAAGGGACACATGGCAGTCACTCGGATCATGACATGTCGTTAAGTGATACAAGAATGATGTCACTTGGGGAGTTATACTTCGGGATTTTTAGCTTCACCACTCCCCCAAAATCTCGAAGGCCAAAGTCTCGTAGAGTAGGATAGTCGTTGGATCAACGAGATATCTCGACCGTTGATCTGAGCTCCATCTCAGAGTCTCACCTATCGTGACTTAGAGTGACAAGAATCTTCATCTTAGGAACAACGAGATGCGAGATCACAAAAAGATCAGGACCATCGGATCACCAAAAGCCTGGACCGTTGATCTAAGCTCCATCTCAGAGTCTCTCCTATGACAACTTCAAGTGACAAGAACCTCCATCTAAGGAACCATGAGATGAAAATTCACAATGGGATCTGGACCATCGATTCATCGAGATCGTGGACCGTCGATCAGGGTTGATGAAGGTCATAAGTTCATGAAAATATCGAAAAAGTGAAATGGCGCAGCCTGTGGTCACCACCTGTGGTCATCTGGAGGGAGGATCTAGTGTCGACAAGCTCATTTTTTTGAGTTTCTTGGATCAGGACATGGAGTGTAAAAAATATTTACCACGGGGATCCCGAAATGCTGAAGTGCAAAATAGATAAATAACTACAATACCCTTCAGAGTCAATCCAACGGTGTAGGTGAATTTAAGCATAATCGAAGGGTTGATATTGCTGCTCTGAGTGCAATTGCTAGAAACCATTGATGGTCTCTGCCAGAGAATTCGAAGAGACCTTTGTGTGATCACCATAGGAATTGAAGAGTCTCCAAGCTCCGTCTAGTGAAGGAAGATGATTCTTAGAGGGATTGACAGGTGGACGAGCGTTGAAGTATGTAACTAAAACATAAAGGATAAGCTCGACTGTGCCAAAGAAGACGAAGAGTCCCAACTACCAGAGAGGCTGAGGAATCTCAGCATAACACCGAGTGATGCTAGAAGCATGGGTAGAACCACTAGAGAAGCTGAAGAGTTGTGATGATGATCAGTCAGAGTACTTGAGATGTGGATGATATTGGTGCGATGTGAATCTGCAAAGACATTGAACACATTGCATGGACAAGGGGTACATAATGTATAATTACATGGTACATAGAAGAGTTGGTGTTGCAGTTGTGATGAGGGATTCATGAGTGTAGAAGGGGCAATGTACAATAACTGAAATGTAGAGTAGAGGAATGGTGGATCAAATGGAGATGGCACATAGTGCGTAACATGAGAAGAAAATAAAGTGTAGAGGAGTGTGCAGAAGACACCGATGCAGACAAAGCAATGTAGTGTAGCAGAACATTGATAAGTCTGGTAAGCCAATGATAAATATTGTATCACTGTGATAAGTTTCTTTAGCAAAGATTTATATTTCAGTGTGGAAGGGAGGTTCTAGGGAGGATTGTTTGTCCTCATAGGTTCAATTGGGTGCTTGAACACATGGATTTTTAGCTTTCGTCTGGTTTCAGCCAGAGAAACCAGGGTGGCAGGGAGGTGCAAGGGAGAACTATTGTTCTTTGTTTTACAGGTTGGTGCCTGTATGACTGGAAGTTGGTGCTTCCATCCAGTTGGTGCTGGAACACTTGGGGAGTTGGTGCTTCCCTCTACTTGGTGCTAGAGAAACCAGGGAGTTGGTGCTAGAGAAACCAGGGAGTTGGTGCTTCCTTCTAGTTGGTACTAGAGAAACCAGGGAGTTGGTGGTTCCTTCTAGTTGGTGCTAGAGAAACCAGAGAGTTGGTACTCTCAACAAGTAGCAGCTTGCAAAACAAAGGTTTCAGCCTCATTATGAGTTGGTTCTCATATGTATGATAATGTAAAGAATGTAAAGAATACTTATCATATAAAGAAGTAGAGGTTCTTAACCCTTATGGGTTTGGTCAGGAAATATCTCTCTCTATGTATCTCATGTGTGTGAATGATGTTGAATATGCTATTGCTTACTTCCCTGCACTATTGTGAGTGTCATTAAGTGTTTCTGCAAAGAGTTTAAAATAAGTATAATTGTTTAAGCACAGTAACAACTGATTCACCCCNCCATCCCCTTTTATCTAAGGGTAGATCCTAGAGCTTAAACATGTCAAGCCATGAAGGAAATTCAACTAATAAGGCCCCTCTATTCAATGGAACAAACTTTGCCTTCTAGAAAGTTAGAATGAGAACCTACATAATGGCTTTAGTTGCAGATGTTTGGGATGTGGTGGATATTGGTTATGTAAAGCTAGTTGTGCTAGCTAATAAGGATGACAAGCTAGAATTTATCTTCAACACTAAGGCTATGAATGCTATCTTGAGTGGGATTGCAGAAGCAGAATTCGTAAAAGTTATGCACCTAGAAATTGCCAAAGAAATGTGGGACAAACTCATTAGCAGTTATGAAGGTAATGAGAAGGTAAAGGATGCCAAGCTTCAAACCTACAGATTACAGTTTGAACAACTGAAGATGAAGGAAGATGAAACAGTTGGAAAATACTTTCTGGGAGTAGAAGAAATGGTAAATGCAATGAAAGTACTTGGTGAAAAAATTGAGGAACCTTCTTTAGTTCAGAAAATCTTGAGATCTCTCCCAGATAGGTTCAACTCGAAGGTCTCTGCTATAGAAGAACTTAATGATCTAAAAACCTTGGAGTTTATTCAACTTCTAGGATCATTGACTGCTTATGAAATGAGAATAGTTAAAGATAAACCCACCTCCAGAGAAGCATCATTTAAAGCAGACAAGAATGAGGATTATGAGCCCAATGAAATTGAAGAAAAAATTGTGAAGAGACTGAAGAAGGGATAGGGAAAATACAAAAGGTAAACTACCTTTCAAATGTTTCAACTATGGTAGGATAGGTCATTTTGCAAATAAATGTCCCAACAAAAGAAGGATCAGACAAATGATGATGAGGAGAAGCATAAACACATAAATTTCTTTAAAGAGAATAACTTTAAGAAGAAAAGCCTTTGCATAAACAATGAGGATGATCCTTCAGATGATGAAGACAATGAATCCCCTATTGAAGATAAACTAAATGACTTCATACATATGTCCAAAGAGGATTATGATAATAACAACAAGATAAGTGAAGTTAATGAAGAAGAAGTTGTGGTCAACATGGAAGGAGAACTGATCAGTGCAATGGAAGAGATTGACAAACTAAGAATTAAGAACCGAAAGAAAAGACAATTGTTGATACAGTTCGAGAAAGACAGTAAAGAACCTAATGAATACTTTGTCCTACTAAAAGTAGAATTAATCAAAGACATTCTAAAACAACAGTTATCATAAAAGAAGGCAAGATGTGAAGCATTAGAATAAGAAGTAGTGAAAACTAGGAAAGAGATGGAGAAGTTTCAAGCCTTGTACAATCAAAATCTGTCAAGTATCAAAGCCTCAGAAGGATTAGCCACCATTATGAATCAGCAAAGGAATCCAAAGCTGAAAACTAGTTTGGGTTATGAAGAGGGATCAAGCAGTGGTAAGCCAGGAAATGAAGAACCCATCAAGTTTGTCAAAAGTACAACCAATGAAAACAACAAACCTGTAGAAACAAATGAAGACAATCAACCGCCCAGGACGAGTAAAGGAAAAGGTGCCAGGACTGAATTTGTAGAGCAAATGAACAATTCTCTCTCGGTTGAAAGACATCATCAGCATGGAAGAAATCGATTTGCTCAAAGAAGACAACCACTTTCCAGGTACAAAGAATTTTTCTATGGTTATTGCTTCTACTGTTCTAATTTTGGTCACAAAGCTGTAAATTGTTCCTTAAGACTTAGACATGAGCATTTAATATTTCAAAGGAATAAATACTTCCCACAACAAAGATTGATACAACCAAGTAATAAACCTTCAAAGACTGCAAATTGCCAAATTAAGTCTAGGGGCATGCAACTAAGGAAGTCAAGAAATAATCAACAATCAATGAGAAGACAACGCTGCAACAATAAGTTTGAACTATTGAACAATGAGATTGAATGCTACATATGTCATAACTTTGGACATAAATCTGTTGACTGTCGTTTAAGGAACTATGAACCAGATTTGAAATCTCCTGCTGAAAATGTCAAGTTTTGGAAGAAGAAATAAAGTGACAAGTATGGATTAGTATTGTTCGCTCAAAGAAAAGCGAACCCTTGGTATATAGACAGTGGATGCTCCAAACATATTATGGGAGACAAAGGCAAGTTTCTATCTCTAAGTGAAATCAAATCAAGAAATGTAACCTTTAGAAATGATGCTGCAGGAAAAATAAAGGGTAAAGGGATGGTGAGCTTAAGTAATGGAAAAGGAAAAGCCCAAGATGTTCTACTTGTAGATGGGATGAAACATAATCTGCTTAGTGTAAGTCAAATGTGTGACAGAGGATGTGACATGGTGTTCATGTCCAAGTAATGCAAGATAAAGTCCGTAACCTCAGTACAAGTGGTGGCCAAAGGCATAAGGACAGAAAATAATGTATATGTATTGAAATAAAATAGAGAAAAATGTCATCTAAGAAAACATGATGAAAGATAGTTATGGCATAGGAGACTTGGACATATAAACTTTGACCACTTATTCAAACTCAAAAAACTCGAGGTAGTAAAATATCTTCCGAGAATATCAAATCCCCAAGATTCAATGTGTAAACCCTGCCAAGTAGGGAAGCAAAATAGGACACAATTTAAGTCCAAGATCTTTACTTCAATAGAGAAACCACTCCAAATAGTTAATATGGATTTATATGGATCATCAAGATAGGAAGGCTCAGGGAAAGAAAACTACTTCATGTTGATTATTGATGATTACTCCAGACTTACTTGGGTTGCCTTTCTCAAGGAAAAAGATGAAGCATTTGAGAAGTTTAAAACATTTAAGTCTTTAATTGAGACTCAAACAGGCAACAGGTTAAAGGCAGTAAGATCAGACCATGGAGGAGGGTTTATGTCAAAAGACTTCAAGGAATTCTATGATGAGCATGGGATCAAGAGAGAATACACAATCCCAAGAATTCCACAACAAAATGGAGTTGTTGAGAGGCAAAACAGAACAATGCAGGAAATGGCCAGGTCAATGATGAATGAGAAAAACATTGGTCAAACCTACTGGGTAGAAGCAATACACACAATAGTTCATGTTCTTAACAAAGATCACCTCAGACCACAAAGTGACAAGACACCTTATGAACTATGGTTTGGAAGACCTGCTTCAATCAAACACTTCAAAGTCTTTGGGAGTAAATGCTACATAAAGAATAATGATGAAAACCTCAGAAAATATCATGATAGGGTTGATGAAGGTATATTCTTAGGGTATGCTACAAACAACAAAGGATATAGATGCTATAATAAGCGACTGCATAAAATGGTTGACTGTATTGATGTAAAATTTGATGAAGGAATCCCAGCAAGAGAGGTGTACAGTAATGAGTCATCTACAGAAGACATGGCTAAAGCTGAAGATGAACAGGTCCAAGAATCAGAAAATGAAGACTCTGAATCAGATGAAGACTCAGACACTCAGATAGACTCAAATCAACAATCAACTACAAATTACTCCTCTAGAATCATTCAAAAGAATCATCCTGCAAGTCAGATAATTGGCGAAAAAGACAAAGGTGTACAAACTAGGAGAAAGCTAATAAAAAGAACCAAACAATATCATATAGCTTTTACATCCATGCTGGAACCCAAGAATTTTAATGAAGCCAAAAAAAGTTCCCACTAGTTTAAAGCAATGAATGATGAATTTGATCAAATTGAGAAAAACAATTTGTGAGAGATGGTTCATAGACCTGAAGGTAAAAATGTCATTGGCTCCAAATGGATCTTTAAGAATAAGTTGATTGAGCAGGGACAAGTTGTCAGGAACAAAGCAAGGTTGGTCTATAAAGGATATGCTCAGATAGAAGGACTATATTTTGATGAAACATTTGCACCTGTAGCAATATTACAAGTTATCATAATGTTTCTTGTGTATGCTTGTCATAAAAGGTTTAAAGTCTATCAAATGGATGTCAAGTTAGCTTTTCTAAATGGAGATTTAAGTGAAGAAGTCTATATGGAACAACCAAAGGGTTTCAAACTGTCTGATAACACTGACTTAGTATGCAAGATGAAGAAATATTTATATGGGTTAAAACAAGCCCCTCGAGCCTAGTATCACAGACTAGATACGTATCTCAAAGACAAAGGGTTCAAGAGAGGAACAATTGACAACAATCTGTACATTAAAACAGAGGATAATGATCTTCTCATCGTATTGGTCTATGTAGATGAATGCATCTTCAGATGTAATAAGGATTAATTGGTACAATCTTTTTCTTCTGCCATGGAGTCTGAGTTTGAAATGTCTATGATAGGAGAACTGTCATTTTTTCTTGGTCTGCAAATTACTCAGAGGACTAAAGGGATGTTAATTTCTCAAGAAAAATATCTAAGAGAAATGTTGAAAAGGTTTCAAATAGAAGATTCTAAACCTGTGGGTACACCTATGGTTACTGGATGTAAATTAAGCAAGGTTGATGATTCACTTGATGTTGATCGAAGGTCATATAGATCAATGATAGGCAGCCTACTGTACATCACAACATCCCACCCAGACATAATGCATGTTGTAGGAATGGTAGGAAGATATCAGGCTACACCTAAACAGAGTCATTTGCAAGATGTCAAAAGGATTTTCAAGTATTTGAAAGAAACAATGACTTATGGCTTGTGGTATCCTAGAAATCTGAATTTTCAGTTAGCTGCTTATTCAGATGCAGATTGGGGAAACTGTCTGGATGAGAAAAAAAGCACCAGTGGAGGAGCATTCTTCCTGGGTGACTCTTTGGTAGCATGGCTTAGTAAAAAGAAGGGTTCCATTTCTTTATCAACTACAGAGGCAAAGAATATTGTTGCTGCTACCTGTTGCACTTAGGGATTATGGATGATTCAGACACTTGCAGACTTGGAGGTAAAAAACGCTGCACCGATCCCAATTCACTGTGATAACACTAGTGCCATCAGTGTGTCTAAGAATCCTATATTCCACTCCAAGACTAAGAATATTCCCATAAAATACCATTTTCTAAGAGAGAAGGTCACCAATCAAGTTTTTCAGGTCCAGTACATTCCAACCATAGAACAAATTGTAGACATATTTACTAAACCCCTAGCTAATACACCTTTTGAATATTTCTGAAAGAAGCTGGGTGTCATCCCGTCTCACACCTAAGAGAGTCCATCTTGTTAGGGGGAGTTTTTGTATTTTTTGAATATCTGATACCTCCGAAAATTACTACAATAGCTGAGGGGGAGCATGTTTTCTTTGACATTGATGTCAAAGGGGGAGAAAAGGAATGGTTCAGACCAGATGCTACAGTTGAAGATCCAAACTAATAAGCACAACAGTTCAGGGTTGCCAAAGGGGGAGATTGTTGGAAGGTTTACAGCTGGGAGTGATCTTGTCATTGATGGAAAAAACAATGATGGAAAAGATCAACAACGCAGTGATAATGGCAGATGAGGAAAAACAGTGAACGTTGGATCTTATTCTGAATCCTCGATGACCGTCAGATATGAATTCAGAGAGGAGTAGCATGTCGTAGACGAGAATAGATCTTAGACATTAAATCCAAGTGCAGGGTCATACCATCGTTGGATCAAGGAGAACCTCCACGTTCTTTAGAGTGCAAGGAGAAGCGGGCGTACAAAATCCCGAAAGAAGGAGGACCGTCCATCTTCTGGAAGGACACGTGGTAAATAGATCAGCACTTTGCTAACTGGAAAGTCAAAGGAATGAGGTTCCCTAAACCTCTCTAACTCACGATATGAAAAATCGTGAAATGATCCTAGTCATTGGATCAAGGACGAATATGGTCCGTCAGTTCCAGGAGGTTAATATGACAGACCACACCAGCAAGGATAGGTGGCAGCCTATGATAGAAAGGACATGTGGTGCAATCATACAAGGACAAGTGTCAAGTTGATTCAGCATCTTCGGCCACTGGAAATATCAAATCTGAGGGACACGTGGCAATCACTCAGCTTATGACATGTCATTAAGTGACGCAAGAATGATGTCACTCAAGGAGTTTGACTTTGAGAATTTTAGCTTCACCACTCCCCCAAAATATCGAAGGCCAAAGTCTCGGGGAGTAGGATAGTCATTGGATCAATGAGATATCTCGACTGTTGATATGAGCTCCATCTCAGAGTCTTGCCTATTGTGACTTGGAGTGATGAGAATCTCCATATTATGAACAGTGAGATGTGAGATCAAGAAACTATCAGGATTGTTGGATCACCAAAATCCTTGACCGTTGATCTAAGCTCCATCTCGAAGTCTCACCTATCACGACTTGGAGTGACGAGAACCTCCATCTAAGGAACCGTGAGATGCAAATTCATGATGAGATATGGACCATCGATCAATGTGGATGAAGGTCATTAGTTCACAAAAATACCGAAAAGGTGAAATGGCACAGCCTATGGTCACTGCCTGTGGTCATATGGAGGGAGGAGCTAGTGACGACAAGATCCTTTTTCGGAGCTTCAAGGATCAGGACATGGAGTGTTAAAAATCTTTACCACGAGCATCCTAAAATGTCGAAGTGCGAAATAGCTAAATAACTACAATACCCTTTAGAGTCAATCCAATGGTGCAGGTGAATTTGAGCATAATCGGAGGGCTAATATTGCTCCTCGCAATGTAACTGCTAGAAACCATTAATGGTCTCTGCCAGAGAATTCGAAGAGACCTCTGGGTGATTTCCAAAGGAACTGAAGAGTCTCCAAGCTTCGTTCAGTGAAGGAAGACGATTCTTAGAGGGATTGACAGGTGGATGAACGTTGAAGTCTGTAACTGAAACAGAAAAGATAAGTTGTATTGTGCTAAAGAAGACGAAGAGTCCCAACTACCAGGGAGGCTGAGGAATATCAACATAACACCAAGTGATGCTGGACACGTGGGTAGAACCACCAGAGAAGATGAAGAGTTGAGATGATGATCTTTCAGAGTACTCGAGATGTGGATGAGATTGGCGCGGTGTGAATATGCAGAGGCATTGCACACATTGCATGGACAAGGGGTACAAAATGTATAAGTACACGATATAGAGAAGAGTTGGTGTTGAGGTTGTGATGAGGGATTTAGGAGTGTAGAAGGGGCAGTGTACAACAACTGAAATGTAGAGTAGAGGAATGGTGGATCAAATGGAGATGGCACATAGTGCGTAACATGAGAAGAACATAAAGTGTAGAGGAGTGTGCAGAAGACACTGATGCAGATAGAGCAACGCAGTGTAGTAGAACAGTGATAATTCTGGTAAGCCAATGATAAATATTGTATCACTCTGATAAGTTTCATTAGCAAATATTTATATTTCAGGGTGGAAGGGAGGTTCTAGGGAGGGTTTTTTTTCCTCAGAGGTTCAAGTGGGTGCTTGAACACAGGGAGTTGTAGCTTCCATCTGGTTTCATCCTGTTAGGGTCCTAACCCGCACATAGGTAGAGAAATATATTTGGATGTAATAAAGGTCAATATTAGTAAGGCATCTCGATGAAATACAATAAGGAGGATGTAAGAAGCCCTAATAGAAGCTTTCGCTTCTAGAAGGATCTTCCTCTAGATGCTTCTTTTTAGTATAAATAAGAGTCGAGGGTATCAGAACCCTAGCTTGGAGATTATTGTAACAGAGCACTGCTCAACTGGAGGTTGCCCCCTCAAAGAGGCCTGTGAACATTGCTTTCTGAATCAAAGTGCTATTTTTGTTGTTGTTCTTATATCATTTCTATGTTATTGTGGAGATTATGCTGGTTATATTATTGTTATTCTGCCATTTCTAGCATTTTATTCTGTTCTGCATACTTTTTATATCTGGTATATTACAAGTGGTATCAGAGCACTTTCCTTGGCAGAAATTGTGGGAATTTTTTTTCAGGGTAGAGATGTATTCTAGCGTCTTTAAGCCACAAAATCGGTCATTATGCGCATAAACCCGTGGTTGAGGGATTCATACATGCAAAAAATACAAGTGGTTCTTAAGTGCACATCTGTTGGCCACCCTTACAACCCCTGTTGGTACCCCTTCGAGTGGTATCACATCAGACAACACCCATGTATGGATCGACCTAGATTTCCTGAAGCCCTCTTTAGATAAACCTATCGACCACCAGACTTCTATAGTGTCACCGAGAACAAAACTCGGGAAGATACTCTCTAGTACCTGGGAAGATTCATCTCTTCTCCCTTATCACATTCATCCATATCATTTTTAGCAAAAAAATTTTGACCTCGCCCACCCCTTTTCAGTTCACCCATCCTCATGGCGCATACCCGTAGCCAAGACCTGGAGTCTCGCTTCAACACCTTGCAATCTAGTTTCCTCGAGACCCAAAAAGAAGTAAAACAACTCAGTGCTACTATTGCCTCCATGGATACATCCATCAATACAACCATAAATACATCCATGCAGTCCTTAATGGAGGAAGTCAAACAAGAACTGACCACCCAGCTTGAATCCGTCTTTACATCACTCTGCACCAAACTGAAGATCCCTACTGATGACCCCTTCCATGACACAACTCCCAATACTGAAGGTGAACATTCCTCTGATTCCCATACCTATAAGCACCATCACTTTCAATGTGACCTATGCCTTCTGTGGGTGGATGTGACAAAATTTGATGGTTTGGACCCCACTGGTTGGGTCACCCAAATGGAACATTATTTCTCTTTATACAACATTACATATGACTTGGCCAAACTCCGATATGGTGTTCTCCATCTAGATCAAGAACGTTGGCAATGGTGGCAATGGAGAAAAACTTATTGTCAAGGGTATATTGCTTGGACCCAATTTGTGACTGAGCTTTATGAATGCTTTGACACTGACACCAACCATTTGGGCCCTTTGACAGAATTGAAACAATCTGGAATAGTAGAAGACTTCATAGCTTCATTTGAGTGCCTGACTTTTCGAATAGAGGGCATGACTGATGCTTTCTTTTGAGAGTGTTTTATCAGTGGCCTCAAGGAGGATATTTGGGCCCATGTCCTCATGGCTCGACCTATGAGTTGGGTGGAGGCTACCAAAAAAGATAAAGAATCACAACAAGTTGTTTCCTCTCAAAACTGAAAACCTTCCTTTATCCCTTGCCCTAAACCCATAAACCCCACTACTCCCTCCGTCCCATTAAAGATCCAAAAATTGACCAGAGCTGAAATGGTTGAAAGACAACTCAAAGGCCTTTGTTATAATTGTGATGACAAATATTTCCCTGGCCACAAATGTAAGGAGAAAAAGATTTTTATGGCCATCTCTGAGGATATTTCGGAATAGGATGTTGAAACTCCCCTTGTGCCTGAGTCACAAGAAATCACTGACATAACCCCTCTCTCCGACCCTCCTTAAGTGGAACTGATCATTTCCCTCAATTCTCTCACTGGCTTCTCCACCCCCCAAACCCTCAAGTTACATCAAGCATCGAAAGGTCATCATTTTGGTTGATAGTGGAAGTACCTATAATTTTATTCATCGCCGCATTGTCTAAGAAACCCATTGCTACATCCATGTCATCAACAATTTCCAAATCATGATTGCCAATGGTGGTTCTATGAAATGTGGTGGGTGCTGTGAAAATGTGCGTCTCCAAATTGGTGACTACCACCTAAAATCCCATATGTTTTCTATTGACATGGGCGGTTACGACATTGTGTTGGGTGCAGAATGGCTAAGGACTCTGGGCCCCATTCTCATGGATTTTAAGGACTTAACCATGAAATTCAATCAGGAAGGCCACCAATATAAATTCCAAGGCATCACTGTTGGTTCACCTAAGGTCATTAGTTCCCATCGCATGGAAAAACTGCTCAAAAAAGGTCATTCTGGTGTCATTACCCAACTCCATGCCATACAAGCAACAAATACACCTCCTGTGCTGCAAGACCTCCAAGCCCTCCTTTCTAAACATCAAATGGTATTTTCCACTCCCCAAGGACTCCCTCCCTCCCATGGTGTTCATGATCACTCCATTCCCCTTGTACCCGGAAGCCTTCCCCCAATATTCATCCGTATTGCCACCCATTTGCACAAAAACATGAAATTGAGAAAACAGTCTAGGAACTCCTTATTGCAGGCATTATCCATCCTATCATGAGCCCTTGCTCTTCTCCAGTAATCATGGTCCTGAAGAAATAAGGTTCTTGGAGAATGTGTCCTGACTTCCGTGCTTTCAACAAAGTTACCATTAAAGACAAATTTCCCATCCCTATCATTGATGACCTCCTGGATGAATTAAGTGGTGCCCAATTCTTTAATAAACTTGATCTTCGCTTGGGCTATCACTAGATATGTATGAAAGAGGCATAAATTCCCAAGATGACCTTTCGCACTCATTAGGGACACTATGAGTTTTTGGTCATGTCGTTTGGCTTGTGTAACGCCCCCTCCATCTTCCAAAGCCTCATGAACCATGTCTTCCATCCTTTTTTCTGTCATTTTGTCTTATTAGTTTTCTTTGATGATATCCTCATCTATAGCAAAACTTGGACAGACCATCTTACCCATGTGGATCGAGTTCTCCATCTACTCTCCCAGCACCAACTTTTCTTGAAACAGTCTAAATGTGCCTTTGGTGCCTCAGAAGTAGAGTACTTGGGTCATTTGGTTGGCAAGGATGGCATCAGGGTGGATCCGACAAATATTGAAGCTATGCAAGACTGGCCGCACCCAAAGACTCTCAAAATATTGCGTGGATTTTTGGGCTTAACAGGGTATTATCTCAAGTTTGTCAAGAATTATGGCAAGATTCTAGCACCTCTCACTGCTCTCCTAAAAAATAACTCTTTCACTTGGAGTTTGACCACTGCTCAAGATTTCCAAACCTTGAAGATGGCCATGTGCACCACTCTGATTCTGGCCCTTCTTGATTTCACAAATACCTTTGTTTTGGAATGTGATGCCTCAGGAAAAGGAATGGGCGTTGTCCTTATGCAAGAGGGTAGAACTTTGGCCTTCATCAACAAGCAACTATCTGAAAGAAATCTGGGCAAACTCATCTATGAAAAGGAAATGTTATCTATTCTACATGCAGTTGATCTATGGTGCCCTTATCTCCTGGGGAAACGTTTCCAAATTAAGACATACCATCAAAGCCTCAAGTACTTTCTGGAACAATGCATTTCCTCCCCGGAGCAACAAAAATGGGTGACGAAATTCTTTGGATATGATTATGAGATCATTTATAAGAAAGGAAAAGACAATGTGGTGGCAGATGCACTGTCCAGAAAATATGAAGACGAAGGATCCCTTTTTTCTCTTTCCTTCATTGTACCAGATTGGCTCCAAGTTGTTCGCCAGGAATGGCTACAAGATCCCAAAAGTTCGCATCTGATCCAACAATTGCAGACCAATGCTCCAGCTCCCCCAGGGTACTCTTGGCTCTAGGATGAGCTTTGATACAAAGGATATTTGTATTTAAGTAAACAATAAAAGCTTAAATCCACGGTACTTTCTAAGCTTCATGCTACACCCATAATGGGGCACTCCAGGTTCACCAAAACCTATGACAGGGTCAAATGTTCTTTTTTCTGGGATGGTATGAAACAGGACATCTGTAATTTTGTCACTGAATGTGATGTGTGTCAATGCAACAAGGGAGAAATAGTCAAATCTCCGGGCACACTACAACCACTTTCGATCCCACCTACTATTTGGAAGGATATCTCTATGGACTTTATTACCGGCTTACCCAAATCAAGAAATAAATCAGTCATAATGGTGGTTGTGGATCTCCTTTCCAAGTATGCTCATTTCTGCACTCTTCAACACCCATTCACTACATCCACGATGGCTCAAATTTTCATGGACCAGGTCTTCAAGCTTCATGGCATGCCGCACTCTATTGTTTCTGATCGTGACCCAACTTTCACAATAAATTTTTGGCAAGACCTGTTCAAGCTTCAAGGCACCCAATTGCATCTCAGCATAGCTTATCATCCCCAGACTAATGGTCAAATCCCCAGACTAATGGTCAAACAAAAGTTGTCAACAAATGTCTGGAAACATATCTGAGGTGTTTTTCCTCTGAAAAGAAAAATCAGTGGGTTTAATGGTTATCCCTAGCTAAATGGTGGTACAACACTTCTTACCATGCAGCTACACGCATAACTCCTTTTGAAGCGGTATATGGACAGAAGCCACCTTCAGTTCTCTCATACTTACTGTGTACATCAAAGGTTCAAGTAGTTGACCAAACACTTACAGTTCGAGAGGATATTCTTCATACCCTCAAAGAGAACTTGGTCATGGCACATAATTGCATGAAGCAACAGGCAAATCAAGGTCGCTCTGAACATCAATTTGTAGAAGGGGATCAGGTGTTTCTGCGAATGCAACCATACAAGCAAACTTCCCTCAAGGCTGAGCATTGTCAGAAGCTAGCACCCAAATTTTATGGTCCTTATACCATTCTCAAGTGTGTGGGAGAAGTCTCCTATCAGTTAGCTCTGCCCAGTCATTCGAAGCTACATCCTGTTTTTTATGTTTCATGCTTAAAGAAGGTAATTGGGACTCGGTGCCAAATTCAAACCAACCTTCCTGAGTTAGCTGAAGAAGGATCCATTTGGCTACAACCAAAAGCAGTTTTGGACCAACGTTAGTGTCGCCTGTGTCAAAGAACCATCAAGGAATTTCTCGTCCAGTGGAAAGATACAACTCTAGCTGATGCCACTTGGGAACTAGCTACCATTCTGCAACAGTTTCCACATCTCAAGCCTTGAGGACAAGGCTGTTTTTAAGGGGGCAAACATGTTAGGGTCCTAACCCGCACATAGGTAGAGAAATATATTCGGATGTAATAAAGGTCAATATTAATAATCCCTTTCAATAAACTAGAATAAGGCAGATACTCTCTAGTACCTGGGAAGATTCATGTCTTCTCCCTTATCTGGGATGTGGTAGATATTGGTTATGTAAAGCTAGTTGTGCTAGCTAACAAGGATGACAAGCTAGAATTTAGCTTCAACGCTAAGGCTATGAATGCTATCTTGAGTGGGTTTGCAGAAGAGGAATTCGTAAAAGCTATGCACCTAGGAACTGCCAAAGAAATGTGGGACAAACTCATTAGCAGTTATGAAGGTAATGAGAAGGTAAAGGACGTCAAGCTTCAAACCTACATAATACAGTTTGAAATGTTGAAGATGAAGGAAGATGAAACAGTTAGAAAATACTTTCTGAGAGTAGAAGAAATGGTAAATGAAATGAAAGAACATGGTGAAAAAATTGAGGAACCTTCTTTAGTTTAGAAAATCTTGAGATCTCTCCCAGATAGGTTCAACCCGAAGGTCTCTTCTATATAAGAACTTAATGATCTAAAAACCTTGGAGTTTGATAAACTTATAGGAACATTGACTGCTTATGAAATGAGAATAGTTAAACATAAAGCCACCTCCAGAGAAGCATCATTTAAAGAAGACAAGAATGAGGATTTTGAGCCCGATGAAATTGAAGCGAAATTTGTGAAGAGATTGAAGAAGGGATCAGGAAAATACAAAGGTAAACTGCCTTTCAAATGTTTCAATTGTGGTAGGATAGTTCATTTTGCAAATAAATGTCCCCACAAAAGAAAGGATCAGACATATGATGATGAGGAGAAGCATAAACACATAAATATATTTAAAGAGAATAACTTTAAGAAGAAAAGTCTTTGCGTAAACAATGAGGATGATCCTTTATATGATGAAGACAATGACTCCCCTATTGAAGATAAACTAAATGACTTCATACTTATGGCCAAAGAGGATTATGATAATAACAACACAGGAAGTGAAGTTAATGAAGAAGAAGTTGTGGTCGACATGGAAGGATAACTAATCAGTGCAATGGAAGAGATTGACAAACTAAGAATTAAGAACCGAAAGTAAAGACAATTGTTGATATAGTTCGAGAAAGACAGTAAAGAACCTGATGAAGACTTTGTCCTACTAAAAGTAGAATTAGAAGAGGCAAAGAAAATCGAAGACATTCTGAAACGACAGTTATCAGAAAAGAAGGCAAGATGTGAAGCATTAGAACAAGAAGTAGTGAAAAATAGGAAAGAGATGGAGAAATTTCAAGCCTTGTGCAATCAAAATCTGTCAAGTATCAAAGCCTCAAAAGGATTAGCCACCATTATGAATCATCAAAGAAATCCAAAGCTGGAAGCTGGTTTGGGTTATGAAGAGTGATCAAGTAGTGGTAAGCCAGGAAATGAAGAACCCATAAAGTTTGTCAAAAGAACAACTAATGAAAAAAACAAACCTGTAGAAACAAAGGAAGACAATCAGCCACCCAGGATGAGTAAAGGAAAAGGTGCCAGGACTTAATTTGTAGAGAAAATAAACAATGCGCTCTTTGCTAAAAGACGTCATCAGCATGGAAGAAATCGATTTGCTCAAAGAAGACAACCACTTTCCAGGTACAAAGAATTTTTCTATGGTAATTGCTTCTACTGTTCTAATTTTGGTGACAAACCTGTAAATTGTCCCTTAAGACTTAGACATGAGAATTTAAGATTTCGAAGGAATAAATACTTCCCATAATAGATATTGATACAACCAAGTAACAAACCTTCACAGACTGCAAATTGCGAACTTAAGTCTAGGGACATGCAATTGAGGAAGTCAAGAAATAATCAACAAGAAATGAGTAGACAACGCGGGAACAATAAGTTTGACCTATTGAACAATGAGATTGAATGCTACATCTATCATAACTTTGGACATAAATCTATTGACTATCGTTTAAGGAACTATGAACCAGATTCGAAATCCCCTGCTGAAAATGTCAAGTTTTGGAGGAGGAAAGAAAGTGACAAGTGTGTATTAGTATTTTCCGCTCAAATAAAAATGAACCCTTGGTATATAGATAGTGGATGCTCCAGACATATGATGGGAGACAAAGGAAAGTTTCTATCTCTAAGTGAAAGCAAATCAAGAAATGTAACCTTTGGAAATGATGCTCTAGGGAAAATAAAGGGTAAAAGGATGGTGAGCTTAAGTAATGGAAAAGGAAAATCCCAAGTTGTTCTACTTGTAGATGGGCTGAAACACAATCTTCTTAGTGTAAGTCAAATGTGTGACAGAGGATGTGACGTGGTGTTCACATCCAAGGACTGCAAGATAAAGTTTGTAACCTCAGGACAAGTGGTGGCCAAAGGCATAAGGACAAAAAATAATGTATATGTATTGAAAGAAAATAGAGAAGAATGCCATCTAAGAAAACATGATGAAAACTAGTTATGGCATAGGAGACTTGGAAATCTAAACTTTGACCACTTAATCAAACTCAAAAAACTTGAGGCAGTAAAAGATCTTTCAAGAATATCAAAGCCCCAAGATTCAATGTGTAACCCTTGCCAAGTAGGGAAACAAAACAAGACACAGTTTAAGTCCAAGAGCTTTACTTCAACAAAGAAACCACTCCAACTAGTTCATATGGATTTATGTGGACCATCAAGACAGGAAGGCAGTGGGAGAGAAAACTACTTCATGTTGATTATTGATGATTACTCCAGACTTACTTGGGTTGCCTTTCTCAAGGAAAAAGATGAATCATTTGAGAAGTTTAAAATATTCAAGGCTTTAATTGAGACTCAAATAGGCAAGAGGTTAAATGCAATAAGATCAGACCGTGGAGGAGAGTTTATGTCAAAATACTTCAAGGAATTCTGTGATGAGCATGGGATCAAGAGAGAATACACAATCCCAAGAACTCCACAACAAAATGGAGTTTTTGAGAGGAAAAACAAAACAGTGCAGGAAATGGCCAGGTCAATGATGAATGAGAAAAACATTGGTCAAACCTAATGGATAGAAGAAATACACACAACAGTCCATGTTCTTAACAAAGATCACCTCAGACCACAAAGTGACAAGACACCTTATGAACTATGGTTTGGAAGACCTACTTCAATCAAGAACTTCAAAGTCTTTGGGAGTAAATGCTACATAAAGAATAATGATGAAAACCTAGGCAAATATGATGACAAGGATGATGAAGGTATCTTCTTAGGGTATTCTACAAACAACAAAGGATATAGATTCTATAATAAGAGGCTTCATAAAATGGTTGACTGTATTGATGTAAAAGTTGATGAAGGAATCCCAACAAGAGAGGTGTACAGTAATGAGTCTTCTACAGAAGACACATCTAAAGCTGAAGATGAACAGGTCCAAGAATCAGATAACAAAGACTTTGAATTAGATGAAGACTCAGACACTCAGACAGACTCTAATCAATAATCAACTACAAATTCCTCCTCCAGAATCATTCAAAAGAATCATCTAGCAAGTGAGATAATTGGGGAAAAAGACAAAGGTGTACAAACCAGGAGAAAGATAATAAAAAACACCGAACAATCTCATATAGCTTTTACATCCATGCTGGAACCCAAGAATTTTAATGAAGCTAACAAAAATGCCCAGTGGGTTAAATAAATGAATGATGAACTTGATCAAATTGAGAAAAACAATACATGGGAGATGGTTCATAGACCTGAAGGTAAAAATGTCATTGGCTCCAAATGGATCTTTAAGAATAAGTTGAATGAGCAGGGACAAGTTGTGAGGAACAAAGAAAGGTTGGTCTGTAAAGGATATGCTCAGATAGAAGGACTGGATTTTGATGAAACATTTGCGCCTGTAGTAAGATTATAAGCTATCAGAATGTTTCTTGCGTATGTTTGTCATAAAAGGTTTAAAGTTTATCAAATGGATGTCAAGTCAGCTTTTCTAAATGGAGATTTAAGTGAAGAAGTATATATGGAACAACCAGAGGATTTCAAACTGTCTGATAACCTTGACTTAGTATGCAATATGATGAAAGATTTATATGGGTTAAAGCAAGCCCCTCGAACCTGGTATCACAGACTGGATATGTATCACAAAGACAAAGGGTTCAAGAGAGGAACAATTGACAACAATCTATACATTAAAATAGAGGATAATGATCTGCTCATCCTATTGGTCTATGTAGATGACATCATCTTCAGATGTAATAAGGATTCAATGGTACAATGTTTTTCTTATGCCATGGAGTCTGAGTTTGAAATGTCAATGATAGGAGAACTACCATTTTTTCTTGGTCTACAAATTACTCAAAGGACTGAAGGGATGTTCGTTTCTCAAGAAAAATATCAAGAGAAATGCTAAAAAGGTTTCAAATGGAAGATTCTAAACCTATGGGTACACCTATGGTTATTGGATGTAAATTAAGCAAGGTTTATGATTCACCTTATGTTGATAAAAGGTTATATAGATCAATAATAGGAAGCCTGCTATACATCACAACATCCCGCCCAGACATAATGCATGTTGTAGGAATGGTAGGAAGCTATCAGGATGCACCTAAACAGATTCATTTGCAAGCTGTCAAAAGGATTTTCGGGTATTTGAAAGAAACAATGACTTATGGCCTGTGGTATCCCAGAAATCATAATTTTCAGTTAGCTGCTTATTCAGATGCATATTGGGCAAACTGTCTGGATGAGAAAAAAAACACCATTGGAGGAGCATTCTTCCTGGGTGACTCTTTGGTAGCATGGCTTAGTAAAAAGTAGGGTTCCATTTCTTTATCAACTACAGAGGCAGAGTATATTGATGCTACTACCTGTTGCACTCAGGTATTATGGATGATTCAGACACTTGCAGACTTGGAGGTAAAATACACTACAGTGATCCCAATTCACTGTGATAACACTAGTGCCATCAGTGTGTCTAATAATCCTGTATTCCACTCCAAGACCAATAATATTCCCATAAAATACCATTTTCTGAGAGAGCAGGTCACCAATCAGGTTGTTCAGGTCCAATACATTCCAACCACAGAAAAAATTACAGACATCTTCACTAAACCCCTAGCTAAGACACCTTTTGAATATTTCTGATAGAAGCTGGGTGTCATTCCGTCTCACACCTAAGAGAGTCCATATTGTTAGGGGGAGTTTTTGTATTGTTTGAATATATGATACCTCCTAAAATTACTGCAACAGCTCAAGGGGAGCATGTTTTCTTTGACATTGATTTCAAAGGGGGAGAAAAGGAATGGTTCGAACCAGATGCTACAGTTGAAGGTCTAAACTAATAAGCACAATGGTTCAGGGTTACCATCAATGCCAAAGGGGGAGATTGTTGGAAGGTTTATAGTTGGGAGTGAGCTTGTCATTGATGGCAAGAACAATGATGGAAAAGATCAACAATGCAGTGATAATAGCAGAGGAGGAGAAACAATGAATGTTGGATCTCATTCTGAATCCCCGATGACTGTCAGATATGAATTTAGAGAGGAGTAGCATGCAATAGACAGGAATAGATCTCAGGCATTAGATCCAAGCATGGGTTCATACCATCATTGGATCAAGGAGAACCTCCATGTTCTTTAAAGTGCAAGGAGAAGTGGGTGTACAAATCCTGAAACTAGGAGGACCGTCCATCTTCGAGCATGACACGTGGTAAATAGATCAACACTTCGTTGACTAGAAAGTCAAAGGAATGCGGTTCCCTAAACCTCTCTAACTCACGATATGCAAAATTGTGAAATGATCCCAACCGTTGGATCGAGGACGAATCTGGTCTGTCAGTTCTAGGAGGTCAATATGACAGACCACGCCAACAAGGACAGGTGGCAACCTACGATAGAAAGGACATGTGGCACAATCATACAATGACAAGTGTCAAGTTGATTCGACATCTTCGGCCACTGGAAATCTCAAATCCGAGGGACACGTGGCAATCACTCAGTTCATGAAACATCATTAAGTGATGCAAGAATGATGTCACTCGGGGAGTTTGACTTTGGGATTTTTAGCTTCACCACTCCCCCAAAATCTCGAAGGTCAAAGTCTCAAGGAGTAGGATAGCCGTTGAATCAACGAGATATCTCGACCGTTGATCTGAGCTCCATCTCGGAGTCTCGCCTGATGATATTCTCCATCTTAGGAACAACACGATGCGATATCATGAAAAAATCAGGACCGTCGGATCACCAAAATCCTGGACCATTGATCTAAGCTCCATCTTAGAGTCTCGCCTATCACGACTTGGAGTGACCAGAAACTCCATATAAGGAACCGTGAGATGCAAATTCACAATGAGATCTGGATCGTCGATTCATCGAGATTGTGGACCATCGATCAGGGTTGATGAAGGTCATAAGTTCATGAAAAATAGTGAAAAGGTGAAATGGTGTAGCCTGTGGTCACCACCTGTGGTCATCTAGAGGGAGGAGCTAGTGCCAACAAGATCCTTTTTCAAAGTTTCGGGGATCAGGACATGGAGTGCAACAAATCTTTACCAAGAGGATCCCGAAATTCCAAAGTGCGAAATAGATAAATAACTACAATACCCTTCAGAGTCAATCCAATGGTGTAGGTGAATTTGAGCATAATCAGAGAGCTAATATTTCTCCTCTCAGTGTAATTGCTAGAAACCATTGATGGTCTCTGCCATATAATTCGAAGAGACCTCTGTGTGATCGCCAGAGGAACTGAAGAGTCTCCAAGCTTCATCCAGTGAAGGAAGACAATTCTTAGAGGGATTGACAAGTGGATGAGCATTGAAGTCTGTAACTGCAACAGAAAGGATAAGCTCGATTGTGCTAGAGAAGATGAAGAGTCCTAACTACTAGGGAGCCTGAGGAATCTCAGCATAACACCGAGTGATTATGGACGCATGGGTAGAACCACCAGAGAAGCTGAAGAGTTGTGATGATGATCAGTCAGAGTACTTGAGATGTGGATGATATTGGCGTGGTGTGAATATGTAGAGGCGTTGCACACATTTCATGGACAAGGGGTACAAAATGTATAAGTACATGGTACAGAGAAGAGTTGGTGTTGCGGTTGTGATGAGGGATTCAGGAGTGTAGAAGGGGCAATGTTCAACAGCTGAAATGTAGAGTAGAGGAATGGTGGATCAAATGGAGATGGCACACAGTGCGTAACATTAGAAGAACATAAATCATAGAGGAGTGTGCAAAAGACACTGATGCAGATAGAGCAGTGCAGTGTAGTAGAACAATGATAAGTTTGGTAAGCCAATGATAAATATTGTATCACTGTGATAAGTTTAATTAGAAAAGATTTATATTTCAAGGTGGAAGGGAGGTGCTACGGAGAAATGTTTGTCCTCAGAGGCTCAAGTGGGTTCTTGAACATAGGGATTTGTATCTTCCATCTGGTTCCAGCCAGAGAAATGAGGGTGGCAAGGAGGTGCAAGGGAGAACTGTTGTTCTCTGTTTTACATGTTGGTGCCTGTATGATTGGAAGTTGGTGCTTCCATCCAGTTGGTGTTGGAACACTTGGGGAGTTGGTGCTTCCCTCTAGTTGGTTCTAGAGAAACCAGGGAGTTGGTGCTTCCCTCTAGTTGGTGCTAGAGAAACCAATGAGTTGGTGCTTCCTTCTAGTTGGTGCTAGAGAAACTAGGGAGTTGGTGCTTCCTTCTAGTTGGTGCTAGAGAAAATAGAGAGTTGGTCCTCTCAACAAGTAGCAGCTTGCAAAACAGAGGTTGCATCCTCATTATGAGTTGGTGCTCATATGTATGATAATGTAAAGAATGTAAAGATTACTTATCATATAAAGAAGTAGAGGTTTTTACCCCTTATGGGTTTCCTTAAGAAATATCCGTCTCTGTGTATTTCATGTGTGTGATTGATGCTAAATATGCTATTGCTTACTTCCCTACACTATTGTGAGTGTCATTAAGTGTTTCTACAAAGCGTTTAAAATAAGTATAATTGTTTAAGCATGGTAACAACTGATTCACCCCCCCCTCTCAGTTGTCAAACAACAAGGTCATCCATGACATCGTCATGTGAGAGGAGAGGCTATGAACCATTGGGATCGATCCTCACCACAGGCTCCATTGATAAGGTTACATAGAAACAACAGGAGTAGCGAAGGGTGGGGTGCGTTTGAGAATACACAAAATAGAGGATGAGCTCAACGTATTCAGAAGAGGTCTGATACCTAAGGCTTCAGACTACCACCATAGCGACCATTTGGAACATTGAGTGGTTTTTAAACTAGATGACACATAGAATGAAACCACTTTGTCAAATGAATGCCCAAACCCAAGAATGAAAACTTACCACTGAAAGCAATGAAAATAGTCATACCTTCAAGGAGTAATTATTGAAGGTATGACTATCAGTCATGTACCAGGACAATGAGACTATGATATGACTAGAAAGGATAGGATTCAAATTACATAAAACACCAAAGTTTTGTTTGTTGTGCGCTCATAGATATGGTAATGTGAAAATCAAATATAGTCAAGGAATAGAATGCCTAAGTCATAACCCTAAGGTGGATAACTCATGCGCTATGGTAAGGGATCAACCAATAATATGATAAGTATACAATATTTAAAGGTTTATGAAAATATTAGATTCCCTTAGGTGTTACCCAATTTTGCAAAAGGAAAATCCACAAACTGCATGATGCCCTCAAACCAAAGCTTGTTCTAGTTTCATGCTTACAGTCATGAAATTGAACAAGAGAAATGATAGATAAAAATAAATGAATTCATACACACAACTAATCAAACAAATCTTTTCAAAACCAGAAGATGATATAAATATTTGCAAAGATAAGGAGGTAGCTACAAAAAATTGTATCCCATGAAGACGACATTTTACAGTGATAAAATTGACATGAATATTTGGCTGCCAACAATGGAAACACGCTAGCCGAAGAAGTTATCTCTACATCATCAGAACTTTATATCACGGAACATATGACTCAGATAGTTATTAAAACCAATCAAAAGGAAGATCAAGCATTTAGACATTGACTCAGAAAAAATAACACAGTCATATTATTGGATAAAGTTCTATCCAAAAATTGTAATCCGACATCTTGCTTCGATCACAAGGCTAACAATATTTATACAGGTAACTCCAATACCATTAAAAAGGCCACTACTGCTAGCAGACATCTATAGCCTTAGCAGGGATTTCATTTAACCCACTCTAGTACTTATATCTCGTCCAAGAGTCATCCATTTATGATAAAAGTATCCTGACATCCGATCAATTTAAAAACATACCTGAGTATATTCAAACCTGACATTGCTTCCCTACCAGCAGGCATGTTCAGTACCTCGATGAAGTTGTCTTGGTATCATGTCTGCATTTACCCGCTACTGACGCAACCTTCCCCACTCCTCTGGGAATGATCGCGTTCACCAGGACCTTCTCTAACTTTGGCCCGAAGAGCTAAAATGCCCTTCAACTCCCCCGTCGGAAGTTCTTTACCCACAACACTCTCCACTAATCTCCCTGCCAAATCGGGAAATTGGGCTTCGCGATTTCACGAGTCCCGTGGTCACATGCTTCTCACCTCATGATTCCCCGAAGTCCGATGCGAGTCAACGTTGACTCTCCTCCACTATCGGGACTTCTCCCTGTCGAGAAATCGCTACTCGCGACGTCGACAAATTGAAATTACAATCCCCGAACCCCGACGTGTCGATTCTCCGATGCATGTGTGGACTTGAATCATCCACCTTCTATCCTTCTATCGGGATTTCGGAACTAGCAATATCGTGAGTCCGGATATTGATGAACTCGGGACTTATCTTTCCCCGATTCCCGATATGGCATCACCTGTACTCCACTAGCGCCCGTGGTCCCACACTGCCACATCACCGTCGGGATTTTGCGGATCGTGAACCCGAGATGCAGCGTTCCTTGTCATCGAGAACCCCGATTCTCTGAACCCCGAGATATTGGGATTCTTTGACACATGTTCCCACGATCGACGGCTCCGAACTTATCGGAGTATCGTTCTTCGTGATATCGCTACTCCCGCTCTGGAAACTTGGTGCTCCAACTCGCGATATGCTGATATGCGATATCGCATATGATCTGATGGTCCCTGTGAGTCCAGATCAACAGCTCCACTTCCACCTAGGCTTCAAACCTTTGAATGTTCACGCCTTAACTCCTTGCAGCTTTGCAAGATCTAACGATCCTCGGTCCTTCGTGGAATCTCTCCAGGAGATTTTAACCATCCATCCTTCCATGGATATTTCTTGCGAAAGGAATTAAACGTTTTCTCTGTGAAACTTATTCAACCACGCGCCAACCTATGGAGCTTCTCTTGAGCTTTCCACAACAACCTGCAATTCTCCCTCAGTGAATTGTAGGCCTATCCCTCTGGAGCTTATTCTCGTTTCACAAGTCTTTATGAAGACTTGTTGCACGCACTCCTTGCGGCAGATCTTCGAACATGACTAAGTGTTGAAGCTTTCTCGACTCTGCGCATTCCCCTGCAGCAGCAGTCCTAATTCCCTTTTCTCAGAATCACAACCCTGAGTCTTCTTCTAGCCTGCGCACGCCTTGCACGGCTCTAGTGTCTAACTTGCACTCCTAAGAACTTAGAACAAAAGTCGCCTCTATCTGAACCCTGCAGTCACGCACTCCTTGCGGACAAATTCCACTGCACTCCCTGCAGGAATCTCTGGTTCAAGATAGAGAAACAATTGAAACTAATTCCTTGTTCTCCCAGACTTCACTTCAACCATGAAATCACATACACAACATATAAAATAAAATGCATGACAGGAAGCAAATAACCATGAGAAAATCATCAACAATACACAGAGAATAACACAACCATGAAATTGAATCAAAGCCTTTCTATTAATTCAATATCTGTACATGGTGGTTCTGCCTACAATTTCTCTGCTCTGATGTCTTTGCTGCTGTTCTCAATAATGTTATAATGTACAAAGGAGGGTGTCTATATCCGTTTTCCCTCTCAACCCTAAACTGTCTAATCTAGACTTAAACATCTATCTACCTACATTAAATCCACTAAATGCCTTCCTATCTATTTCAGACAAGAGCGTAAGGCTCGAGGTCTGATATAATACAATAGGCGCTCCTTCATAAATGTTTCATTGAAGGATATGGTGCTTCATCTTTAATGAAATTTCAAAAATGTTCGGCTGGCCTTGTCCAGTTGTTCGTCCTCTTCTATGCTGGCTCGCTTGTCTTGGGCGACGCTCCTTGATGAGTTGGCGATGCTCCTGCATCATACTCCCCGACTTGAAAAATTTCATGGGCTCCTATCCATGAGCTCCTGCACAGTCTTCCCATGTTTCTGTATCTCTGTTTCGCTTTCCCGGCTAGCATCTTACACTGGGTGATTTTTCCACTTGACCAGGTACTCCAAATACTGCTTCCGCCTGGTCTTCCTGCCCACTCGTTTGTCCAGTATGCACTCCATCTGCGGCTTCTCGGCTACTGGTAATTGTTTCTGCCACTGGATCACTGGTTCCTCAGTTCCAGCCTCTGCTTCTCCAGCCCTGTATGGGTATAAATCCGAAACATTGAATATCAGAGATATCCTTATGCCATTCGGCAACTCAATTTCATAAGCATTCTCCCCGAATTTCTTCAGGACTCTGCAAGGTCTGATTTTCTTCATCTTCAACTTGTTGTATGTCCCCCTTGGGAACCTTTCCTTCCTCAAGTGCACCAGAACCAGATCCCCAACTTCAAATTGAAGCTGCCTCCAATGCTGATCTGCTCTGCGCTTATACTCTTGATTTGACTTCTGCAGTCGCTGCTTCACCTTCGTGTGAAGTTCCTCAATCACCTCAGCGAATTCTTCTACGCTCGCGCTGGTAGTTGCAGCCTGTTCTGACTCCCTGAGTTCAGAAAATCCTCTCGGTTGTGTCCCATACATAATCTAAAATGGACTCTTTCCTGTACTCTGATTCACCGAATCGTTGTACGCAAATTCTGCCTGTGGCAACACATTGTCCCAGCTACTATGGTGCTCTGTCACCAGGCTTCTCAGTAAATCTCCAAGACTTCTGTTGACCACCTCGGTCTGTCCGTCTGTCTATGGATGATATGCTAAACTAAATGCCAAGTTTGTCCCTAGCTTCTTCCATAGCATCCTCCAAAAATGACCTATGAACTTTGTATCCCTGTCCGAGACGATGCTTCTCGACAATCCATGCAGTCTGACAACCTCTTTGAAAAACAAGTTTGTGATGTGGGTCACATCGCCAGTCTTTTGACACGGAATAAAATGTGCCATCTTCGAAAACCTTTCCACCACCACAAAGATGGAATCAACCCCTCTCTGCGTTCTCGGCAAACCCAAAACAAAATCCATGTTGATCGCCTCCCATGGCCTCTCGGGTATGGGCAATGGCTGATAAAAACCTGCGTTCTGCTTTCTCCCTTTGGAATGCTGACATATCCTGCATCTGTCAACAAATCTTCTGACATATTCATGCATGCCCAGCTAAAAATACGATTCGTTCAACTTTGCGAATGTTTTGTCGTGACCAAAGTGCCCTGCCAAGCCTCCACTGTGCTTCTCTTTCACCAAATTCTCCCTCATGGAGCAATGTGGAATGCATAGCTGGTTGCCTTTGAACAAAAATCCCTCCTAGATCAGGTAGTCTATCCATGGACTCCGATCCATGAGAACTGGATTCTCAGCTGCTTCGTACGCTTCTCCGAAGTCTGCATCCCTTGTGTACATGTTCTTCAGATTTTCAAAACCCAATGCTTTGACTCTGAACTCCTGCAACAACAAACATTTCCTGCTCAAAGCATCAACGACTTTGTTAGCAGTTCCAGAAATGTGTTTGATCACAAACATGAAATTTTGCATGTACTCTACCCATTTTGCATGCTTCTGGTTCAACTTCTCCTGCTGACTCACAAACTGCAATGCATGATTATCACTGTACAGAACAAATTCCTTGGGTATCAAGTACTGCCTCCACTTTTTCAATGCCTGTATGATGGAATAAAACTCTTTATCATATGTGGAGTATTTCAGCTTTGCTTCATCTAGCTTCTCACTGAAATATGCAACTGGTCTGTCATCCTGACTCAAGACCCCTCCTATGGCATATCCGCTTGCGTCACATTTCACCTGAAATGTCTTCTGAAAATCAGACAACACCAGAATTGGTTGCTCTGTGATCTTTCGCTTCAATAGATTGAAGCTCTTTTTAGCCTCTGCTGTCCAATGAAAAGTCTTATGCTGCTTCTTCATTGTGTCCATCATTGCGGCGCTAATTCCACTGAAATTCCTAATGAATTTTCGGTAGAAACTAGCCAAACCATGGAAACTCCTCACCTCAAAAACGTTTCTGGGTGATGACCAATTCTTGATCACTTCTACCTTCAATGGATCCATCTTCAACTTATTTGCCGATATAACAAAACCCAAGTAAATGAGCTCTGTCTTCATGAAGGAACACTTCTTCATGTTGACCAACAGCTTCTCCTGCTGCAGTCTTCTCATTACAATGGTCAAATGTTTCAAGTGTTCAGCCCTGGTCTTACTGAAAATCAGTATGTCGTCCAGATATACGACAACAAATTTCCCAATGAACTCCCTCAGGACTTCATTCATCAGTCTCATGAATGTGCTCGACGCGTTTGTCAAACCAAACAGCATGACCAACCATTCATACAAACCTTCGTTTGTCTTGAATGCTGTCTTCCATTCGTCACCTTCTCTCATGCGAATCTGATGATATTTGCTTTTCAGATCAATCTTTGAAAAATAATTTGCCCCACTCAGGCAATCCATCAGATCATCCATTCTCGGCAGTGGAAATCTGTACCTGATGGTGATTTTGTTAATCGCTCTAGAGTCTGTACACATCCTCCAGCCTCCATCCTTCTTTGGACTTAGTACTGCTAGAATAACACACAGACTCAGGCTCTCTCTGACCAGCCCTTTGTCCAACAGATCCTGTACCTGCCTTTTGACCTCCTCATTTTCCTATGGCATCAGTCTGTATGCATCTTTGTTCGGAAAGCTGGCTCCAGGTATGAGGTCTATGTGATGACTCACACTTCTCATCGATGGAAACGAACGAGGTAATTCGTCCACGATGATGTCAACAAACTCTCCCAGCAGTTCTTGAATCTCTTCTAGCAAGTCATCCACTCTTGTGCTAGTCAGGGCAATTCTCGGTTTCCTGACCACAAAGAATTGTGGATCTTCCTTCTTCTCCATCTCTGTGAGAAGCTCCTTCCCACTCATGAGAAGTATCATATTGCTTACTTCTGGCTTTACTTCCTTATCTTTTATCGGAAGCAACCTGTGTGTCCTCCCATCCTTTTCTAAAGTATATGTGTTCATCCTCCCATCATGAACAACATTTCTGTCATATTGCCATGGTCTACCCAGCAATAGATGACATACATCCATGGGAATAACATCACACATAATTTTATCATTATAGCCACCTATTTTGAATTCAACCAAGCATTGTTTTGTAACACTTACCTGATGTCCCTTCTGCAGCCATGACACTTTATATGGACTTGGGTGATCAGTCGTCTCCAGCTATAATTTTTCCACCATCTCGATCGAAACGAGATTGTCGGTGCTTCCGCTGTCCACTATGACCTTGCATTTTCTGTCTCTGGCTGTGCAAGCTGTCCTGAACAGTCTGCTCCTCTGAGCTGTTTTCTCCACCTCCTTCTCGGGTGTTAAGAGAACTTTATGCATTCTAAGCGATCTTCCACTATCTGCATCTTCGTTCTCATCATCACGCTTCTGCGCTTCAACGATGTGAGCTTCTCCTGCATCCTTCTTCTTCTCTGGACACTCAAATTATTTGTGCCCATTCTTTCCACATGTAAAACATGTGATTACTCCACCTCTTCCTCTACCTCGACCTCTAGTACGAGGAAGAGTGTTTGCATCAGCATAATCTCCCCGCTGATCATTGTGTTGTCTTCTCTGTTCAACCTGTGGCTGTCCTCGCTGTGAGGTTCCACCTCTCTCAACCTTATCCTGAGGTTTCTGCCATTCCTCCTTGGGCTTCTGATACTTCTCCTGGGAATCTGCCTTGCCTCTGGGCTGACTTCTGCCTCGCCCTCGTTGACCTTGCTTGCGGCTCAGCTTCTCCTCAGATTTCAGAGCCATCTGGTAAGAATCCTCCACCGTCTTGATGGTAACCATGCTTAACTCATCCTGAATGTCATATCTTAGACCATTCAGATATCTCGCCACCTTTTCATCATCGCTTTCCCGATGACCTGCTCTGATATTGAGCCTGTAAAATTCTTCTGTGTATTCCTTCATCGTCATCAAATTCTGTCTCAGGTTCTGCATTCGCCTGAACAGTGTGATCTGATAATCTCTGGGGATGAATTTTGCTTTCATCTTTGTGATCATCCTATCCGAGCTCTTGATCTTATATTTTCCCTTGGAACATCTATCTGCCTGTAGCTCATCCCACCACAATGCTGCATATCCCTTCAATCGGGTGACAGCATGTCTGACTTTCTTGTCCTCTTTGATCTTCTCATAATCGAAGTAGGCGTCAAGATCTCGGATCCAATCCAACAACTCTTCGGCATCCAGACTTCCCTCGTAGACTGGAATATCCATTTTCGCCTTCGCACCCATTCTGGCGATAGCTTTGATCAATCGCTCGGTCGATGCATCTTTTGCTGCGACTTCCTCTGCATGTCCATCTTCCTCTTCAACATTGAAATCCCTAAGATCCCCTGCGATAGCTCCGCGTCTCTGCACTGTCTCCATCTCCTCGAGTCTTGCTCGGAGATCTCTCATTTGGCGCTCCATTTCTGGATTTCTGGCTGGCCTTCCTCTTCTTCGCACCTCCCTATCTTCGGGATCAGGTGACTGCCTTTCTCTTCTCGGCTGCATGATGTCTTCTCTTCTCTGCTACAGAAAGCAAAGAAATTCCTTGGGGAACGATCGCGTTCACCAGGACCTTCGCTAACTTTGGCCCGAAGAGCTCAAATGCCCTTCAACTCCCCCGTCGGAAGTTCTTTACCCACAACACTCTCCACTAATCTCCCTGCCAAATCGGGAAATCAGGCTTCGCGATTTTGCGAGTCCCGTGGTCGCGTGCTTCTCACCTCATGATTCCCCGAAGTCCAATGCGAGTCAACTTTGACTCTCCTCCGCTATCGGGACTTCTCCCTGTCGGGAAATCGCTACTCGCGACGTCGACAAATTGAAATTACAATCCCCGAACCCTGATGTGCCGATTCTCTGATGCACGTGTGGACTTGAATCATCCACCTTCTATCCTTCTATCAGGATTTCAGAACTCGCAATATCGTGAGTCCAGATATTGATGAACTCGGGACTTACCTTTCCCCGATTCCTGATATGGCACCACCTGTACTCCACTAGCGCCCGTGGTCCCACACTGCCACTTCACCGTCGGGATTTCGTGGATCGCGAACCCAAGATGCAGCGTTCCTTGTCGTCGAGAACCCCGATTCTCCGAACCCTGAGATATTGGGATTCTTTGACATGTGTTCCCACGATCGACGGCTCCGAACTTATCGGAGTATCGTTCTTCGCGATATCGCTACTCCCGCTCCGGAAACTTGGTGCTCCAACTCGCGATGTGCCGATATGTGATATCGCATATGATCTGACGATCCCTGTGAGTCCAGATCAATGGCTTCACTTCCACCTGGGCTTCAAACCTTTGAATGTTCATGCCTTAACTCCTTGCAGCTTCGCAAGATCTAATGATCCTCGGTCCTTCATGGAATCTCTCCAGGAGATTTTAACCGTCCATCCTTCCGTGGATATTTCTTGCGAAAGGAATTAAACGTTCTCTCTGTGAAACTTATTCAACCATGCGCCAACCTATGGAGCTTCTCTCGAGATTTCCACAACAACATGCAATTCTCCCTCAATGAACTGTAGGCCTATCCCTCCGGAGCTTATTCTCGTTTCACAAGTCTTTATGAAGACTTGTTGCACGCACTCCTTGCAGCAGATCTTCGAACACGACTAAGTGTTGAAGCTTTCTCGACTC
Organism: Picea engelmannii; assembly: GCA_009831015.1. NCBI lineage: Eukaryota > Viridiplantae > Streptophyta > Pinopsida > Pinales > Pinaceae > Picea > Picea engelmannii. Next base: position 524,754 of record ML788471.1, read on the forward strand.
TGCGCGTTCCCCTGCAGCAGCAGTCCTAATTCCCTTTTCTCAGAATCACAACCCTGAGTCTTCTTCTAGCCTGCACACGCCTTGCATGACTCTAGTGTCTAACTTGCACTCCTGAGAACTTAGAACAAAAGTCGCCTCTATCTGAACCCTGCAGTCACACACTCCTTGCGGACAAATTCCACTGCACTCCCTGCAGGAATCTCTGGTTCAAGATAGAGAAACAATTGAAACTAATTCCTTGTTCTCCTAGACTTCACTTCAACCATGAAATCACATACACAGCATATAAAAGAAAATGCATGACAGGAAGCAAATAACCATGAGCAAATCATCAACAATACACAGAGAATAACACAACCATGAAATTGAATCAAAGCCTTTCTATTAATTCAATATCTGTACATGGTGGTTCTGCCTACAATTTCTCTGCTCTGCTCTCTTTGCTCCTATTCTCAATAATGTTATAATGTCCAAAGGAGGGTGTCTATATCTGTTTTCCCTCTCAACCCTAAACTGTCTAATCTAGACTTAAACATCTATCTACCTACATTAAATCCACTAAATTCCTTCCTATCTATTTCAGACAAGAGCGTAAGGCTCGAGGTCTTATATAATACAATAGGCGCTCCTTCATAAATGTTTCATTGAAGGATATGGCGCTTCATCTTTAATGAAATTTCAAAAAGGTTCGGTTGGCTTTGTCCAGCTGTTCGTCGTCTTCTATGCTGGCTCGCTTGTCTTGGGCAACGCTCCTTGATGAGTTGGCGATGCTCCTGCATCAGCTACCAACAGACCTGTTTAGTATCTCAACATATTTACACACAATTCCCACACATTACAGTGCTTCCAACTCTCTAAAATTGTTTGCAATTTTTTTTAGAAAATTCATGATAATAAGAGAGCGGGGTGATACTGAAGATTTCACAGCTAGGAAATGATAGGATTGATCTTTAAAAAATATTTTTCGTTCTTTAAGAACTGATAGCTTTCATCGTAATTTGGACATTTAGATTTAATATGATAAATCATCTCCAGGATGGGGAAGCATTCTGGGTTGTTCTCTTTAAAACAGGGATGACATCAAAATTTTTTAAAGATAATCATATTTCCCTAAGAGTTCAGAAAAACTGGGAACAATGACTGAACAAAAACTTACCGTTACTGAATTGAGTTTAGATCTTAATGTACAGATGCATTAAACTATCTTCAACTATTATTAGTGAAAAATTCCAATTCCCTTCAATAACGAATGGTGATTCAGAAATAATCATCTAGAAAACACAAAAAAACACACAAAACGAAAAGAACCAAACAAAACAAAAGAAAACGTAAACTAAAATATTTACAAGGGAGTGGATCTGATTTTCGCAAGTGAAGTATTTTTTGAGAGACTGGCCATTCATTGGGAATGTGTCCAGATGTCCCTCTAAGTTGTGCAAACGAAAAGAACTAAAACCCAATTTTTCAAAAACGACAAAAGGCCTCAACCACAGGTTTTGGAACTTGGCATGTTCTCCTTTATTCTCATGTGCTTTGTCCCATTTGAGGACCAAATCCCCTACATTAAAATTTATTTCAGAGGATGAATTTGTATCAAACCATCTCTTTACAATTTGGTGATGCTGATTCAATTTCTGTTTTGCTTGTATTCTTACTTCTTCCAATTTGAATAAAGCGTTTATCCGATTTTCTAGAGGAGGGCATTCCTCTTCTTGAACTTTCTGTGACAATTGCAGAGAAGGAAGAAAGACATGTGGAGTAAGGATGGATTATCTTCCGTAAACAAGGAAGAAAGGAGAATTTTCAATGAAATCTTTTGGAGTGACACTATCAACCCAAAGTGCCTTGTACAAAGCATTGTGCCAATTCTTGTGGTTTTCTGACACTATTCTCTTTATTATCTTGATCAGATTCTTATTTGTTGATTCATCCAAACCGTTCCCTTGAGGGTAATATCTAGCATAGTATTTTATTTTAATCCCTTTTTCCAAAGAAAAGACATTCACATCCAGGGAAGAAAAATAAGAAGCGTTGTCAAAAACCAAATAATTAAGAATTCTAAATCGAGTGATAATATGAGAGTTTATAAACGAAACTACCTGATTCGTATTGACTACTTTTAACGGTAAGGCTTCATACCATCTCATAAAATAATTTGTTGTCATGATAATTTACTTGTGTTGTTGTGAGGAAGGAGGATTAATCGGTCCAATAATATCTAGATCCCACTACTGAAAAGGTGTGTCTACCATGATAGGCTGGAAAGGGAAAGCAACCTTATTCACCTGTACTGCAGCCTTTTGACAGATTATACATTTGCGGGACAAAGTGTGAGAATATTTAAACAGGGTAGGCTAGTAGTAGCCAACCCTAAGTCTTTTGTGGGCAATGGTATCTCCACCAAAATGACCCCCGACATTGCCGGAATGAAGTTCAACCAACACCTTTTCAGATACCTCTTTTTCTAAGCAGTGCAAAAAAACACTGTCAAAATTCTTTTGAAATAATATATCATTAATTAATTGGAAAGATGCATATTTAAGCCTTAGTGATATTCTATTTTTTGGATCAATATTACGAGGATAAGTTCCATGTAGCAAATAAAATCTGATATTATCATACCATGAATTGGGCACAGTTTGTGCACAACTGATTTGTGTTTAGTTATGTTGATTTGTAGTTGATGTATTTATTTGATTTTATGAATTTTCAACTGAATCAACTACCAATTGAAAAAGGCCTCGACCTCTAAAAATTTGTGCAGATACTATTTCGAGATCATATTCCTGAAGTGATGTCATCCAATTTTCCCTTTTCTCTCCCAGTGCTTTCTGTACTAGAAAATTTCTTACAACAGGGTAAGGAACAACAATTTTTGTCCTAGATTTTAACAGGTAAGACCTGAAATGTTTAACTGCTTTAAAAACAGTGTATGCATGCTGATCTACCATGGGGCAATTTAGTTCTGATCCTTTAAAGGCAAAGATCATAAATTAAATGGGTATCTCGTTGTTTTCATCATTTTTTTGTATGAGCATGGCAGCATAAGATCGGTTAGATGAAAAAGTATATAATGTAAAATCCTGGGAAGAATCAGGACTCATCAAGGAAGGTGCTTCAATTATATCTTTTCTAATGGAATTGAAAGCTTGATTCTCTTGTGATCCCCATTTGTACAAAACATCCTTTTTTATCAGATTTTGTAGAGGTCTGACCATCTCAGAAAAACTTGGAACAAATCATCTGAAAAAATTAATTTTACCCAAAAAGGATTGCATGGCCTTTTTGGAAGAAGGTGGGGGAAGGTTGGAGATGGCTTGGGTTCTTTCCGGATCAATTATCATTCCATATTTAGAGACTATAAACTCAAGAAATTTCCCCTGTTCTACTGCAAAGACCGATTTTTTAGGATTGAGTGAAATGTCGAACTTGCAACATCATTATAACACGGACCTAAGATGAGACAAGTGATATTTCTTGTTCTTGGAAAAGACAGTGACATCATCTAGATAGACCACCAATGACTGATTAATAAGGCCATGAAAAGTAATGTCCATTTCCATCTGAAAAGTGGCACCGACATTTATCAATCTGAAAGTCATTTTTCTGTAGGTGTAGGTGCCCCATGGGGTACGAAAAGTGGTTTTTAGTTGATCTGATGGAGACATAAGGACTTGGTTATATCCTAAAAAATCATTTAGCAAAGATAGTCTTTCAGAACCATATACTTGTTGCATAATTTGTTCCATTGGAGGAACGGGGTAGTTTTCTTTATCAGATGCTCAGTTTAAATTGCGAAAGTTGACACAAAGTCAAATCTCCCCATTTTTATTCCTTACTAGGACTATGTTGGATACCCATTGAGTATGACGGACTGGAAAAATGATCTTTGCAGTGAGTAATTTATTTAGTTCCTTTTTTATGGTAGGTTCTAACTTAGGATGCATTTTTCTCAATTTCTGTTGAAAAGGTTGGGTTTGGGGCTTCATAGGAATCACATGTTGTATTATGTTTGGATCAAAAGTTTTTAAATCGTCATACATCCAAGAAAAGAAATATTTGAATTCTTTGAACAATTTTATAAAAGAAGACTTTTCTTGTTCAGAACACCCTTTCCCCAGATTGATATTTTGAGGATTATCTTGCGTTTCTGAATTTACAGTTTTGTACAACAATGAGGAACTGTCTGTTTTGAAATTGACTACCCCTCTAAAATTTTCATGTAGATCATAAAAATTTTCTAATCTAACAACAAATTTGGGGATAGAGTTTACCAGCTCAGATGATAATTCTGTGGATCGAGGATCGGATATTACCGTGAAATCTCTGAGTTTTTTGTGATGAGTGCTTTCATCAATTACTGCATCCTGGAAGGTGTCTTCCATATGCAGAAAAATGATGATCTGTTTATTGTCATCAAACACTCGCCAATTTGTGATGTTGTCAAGAATCGATGGCCTGAATAATAGTTCAACCGAGAATGCGTTAGGAGAAAGACCCTTAGTAGGCAACAATTTAGAGGCTACATTAGCTAATAAATCAACTTCTAAATTACTCGACCTAGGAATGAAATTTATATTGAAAGTGAGAAATTTATGCATTAAACCCCATACCTCGATTTGGTAGTTCTTCAAATGCAGTGATAAACAATGTATTGCATTTCTTACCTATTTGACTACAATTTCAGATTCATCGAATACTACCAATTTTTGCAAGTCCATATCTAGTGCCTTCCTTAGTCCCTGCAGAAGTGCTTCATATTCTGTTGTATTGTTAGTGCATTCAAATTCCAATCGATGGAAATAAATGTTTTATTACCCGTGGGATCGATAAGTACACAACCAGTACCTACCCCTTCCTTGGATTTGGATCCATCAAAATATAAGGACCATATTTGTTCGTCATCAACAATTTTTGGTGTACTTGGAAAAGTTGTCGTCTGAGTATAGCCTGATATTTGGGATTGTTATTCTGGATTGGTGATAGAGGAAATTTCAGTCATGAAATTACCAAAAAAATTATTCATTCCTTGTGTCTCAATCGAACTAACAACAGTAGTAAAAGGCTCATTTGTATCATTTAAATCTGTCACGGTGTACTTGAGGTAACGTTCTCTATTTATTCTTATATTGTTAGGCTGTCGATTTTCTGGCAGCCACAGATGAGGCCAGTCCGTAGAAAAATAGTCGTGTAACTGTTATGACCAATCTCTACTAAAAAATAAACCATATACTTCAGGAATGTCAACAACAATAATATCAATTACTTGGTGAACCTTTGGATTGGAGGATAACCTTATCAACACATTTTTAAGTTCACTGATAAATTTGACATTAGTTCATTCTAACTGAATGATCTTTAAATCATAAGGTTTTACTTCAATGTTAATTTTCTGACACACAGATAGAGGCATAACATTTGACAAGGTGCCAAAATCAACCATACAATTATGTACTTTTCTATTAAAAATTTCAAAAGTCCATAAAAAAGGAGGTACATTTTTTCATGAAGAAACAATATAATTCTGCTTATTTTTTATGGTTGTACCTGAAATAGTTTTATCTAGGTTTCCTGCAGTTTTTTCTGTTGTTACCCTTTTATCCTGATTTTCAGATGTCTTTTTACTAGGGACATATTTAGTTTTATTTGGGTCCCTTTCTGTTGATTTCTTGCTGATAAGATCATTCTTTTTATTATTTTCAACAATACTTTGGAGCATTTTCTGTAGGATAAAGAGAAATTTCAAAAATTCAAAAATTGATATATTAGCCCTTAGTTTTTTAATATCTTCAACTAAATCATACTTTAAAAGTGGGGCATCAAAGTTTTGTCTTGTTTCAGTTTTCTTTGGTTGTTTTGAAACCACATTTCTACTTGTTTCGGGAGAAGGTTTGTTTTTTGTTTTACTTCGAGTGTTATAGGGATAGACAGTTTCAAAGTTTGCTTGAAAGATGTTTTCCGACAAATGCCCCAAAATGGGAGGAGATGAGTCCTCATCATCAGTGTTTCTTCCTCACCTATATCATCATTATTTTCAGGGGCTGCAGAAACAGAGTTATCATGTGCTTCCAGTATTGTTTGCAAAGCATACTGTAGACCTTCAAAGTTTATACCTTCTGTGGTCGGGTTTGGCCGGTTTGGAGGAAAAGGTTTTCTGAATGGTGGTCTAAAACCTCCTTTACTTGTAGATGCCTACTCAATGGATTTTTTCAAGTCTACGACCTGATTAGATAATTTCTGGAAAGCTTTTTGAAAACTTTCCAAGTCTAATGTCTCTTGTTGATTTTTGGTTTGAGGAGGTCTGGTGATAATTTCTATTTTCTTTTTAGAAGATGAAGTTGTTTCAGCCTCACTACTAAGACTATATTGTAAGCTCAAAATGTCTTTCTCAATCAAGATTGCCTCCTCAAAGGTGTTAGGTGGAAATATTGTCGTTTAATTCCATTGTAGTATTTTCCCAACTATTTAATTTGTCAATCCGAGGTTCGTAGGCTTATGAAGCACACACGCTATATATGTAGGACTGAAGTAGAAGTAATCTAATCTAAATTTATGAAATGAAATTAATCTAGGAAAGCAATACAAGACTAACTAGGAAAGTGAGAAATTAATCTAGGAAAGCAATACAACATGTGAAGAGTTGAATGACAAAATACATATGTGAGCTCACACAATATATCAATCTTAAATTATCTTACAAGAGTCAAATGACAAAGCATGAAAGAATAATAAAGCTAAGAATCCCCTTCTCCTAATTACAAGACCAAATTATGAATTACATCCTCATTGTGAATTACATGCCCATTGTGAATTACATGACTCCTTCATGAAGAGAGAGAACTCTCTTATATACATGAAAGTCTTGAAGAGTGTCATAATTATAGATCTGCTATTCTCTCAACTTATTCCTTCAAATCCTTCACTCATATCTTGGACAAGATATCCTATCAAAATCTCCATGATCTTCTCCTTTGAATGTGCTTGAATGATTGTCCCAAATATTCTTCAAATCTTCAAAGCTTGAATATGAAATTCGAATTTGAGGCTAGGTGGTAATATTTGACTTTGTTGAAATCTTCACATATGCATTCACACATCATCAAACTCATCCAACCTTGATATATAATGAAAATATGTCATTTTTCTAATATTTAATCATAAATTCACTTATAATACTAAAATGAATACAATGGAAAATAATAAGGAGAAACCCAAGTATTATTATGGAAATAGTATGATGGAAGGTTAATGGTACGATGAAATGTAAGAAATAGTGAAGGAAAAAGAGGATATAAATGTGACATTTCTGAGGCCCAACATACCCCCCAACTCAACTTGTTGCATGTCCTCATGAAACCATGCATGGATCTTCTTAGGAACATTTGGCATTCAAACTTTGGCTTTGATTGATGATTTCTTTTTAATAAGGAATATTTCCAGGATTTGAAATACAAGAGTAACAACATGTAAAATACATGTGTAACAAAATGTAATACATGTGTAACATCATGTGAAATATGTGTAACAACATGTGAAATTTTCTTATGGTTGGTTCTTGTGTGACAACCATGAATACAAAAGATGTTGGTTCTTGGGTTAACAACATTCATTTCACTTCTTTGTTTTCTTGCTGCAATAATTTAGCAGCATGTAATACATGTGTAACAACATGCAAAATTTTCTTATGGTTGGTTCTTGTGTGACAACCATGAATACAAAAGATGTTGGCTCTTGTGTTGACAACATTAATTTCACTTATTTGTTTTCTTGCTGCAATAATTTAGCCATATACTCACTAGAAATGATAAGCTATCAATGTGGATAAGAAAGCATCACTGTGTATAAGAAATCCTTTTCTTTATCTTTATGAATTATGCCACTATGTATATCAATCGAAATGCAACAATGTTTTGTTGGAAAAGAAATGTTAGTGAATCATAAATGGAATGATGAGATGATAAAATGGAATAATGGTATGTAGTGAATATAGTTTCCCTTCCCCCAACTGAAGTGGTTGCATATCCTTATGCAACTTGTCATAGGTTATGAAAGTGAAAAAGGAATAGAGCATGGTGAGGGAATTTTCCAAAGTTATTCAAGTCAGCATATAAGGAATTACATGATTAAATATTAGAAAAGAACATACCTCCACTTACCCAAAAAGTAGATGTAGTTGTTGGGGTTGTTGGATCAGGAAAATGTGACTTGTGTTGTAGCTGCAACTGCTGTAACTGTTGGAGCAAAAAATATCTGACTGTGACTCTTGGAAGATGGATGGTGTCACTGCTGCAAGATCATGAAAATCTCACTGCTAATGCTTATTCTATTGTAAATGGATCATGGGAAGTGAAGGAATCTGAACTGCTACTGCTGAATCATGAGAAATGTGGAAGGCAGAGAAATATGGAACTGTGGTACTCTCATAGATATGAAATCAAACTGCTGAGGGGATCATGAAAAAGTGTATAGTCTTCACCCGCTACAAATCGATGGTACAATTCTATTCATGCGAATAAATGTGTCGATATCGAGCATGAAGAGAAATCATTGGATTACCGACCATTGATGAATGTCGTTAACCAATGGGAGACAAACTCACCAGTGATGTCAATGATTTTCAAGGTACTCGAGTACATCTTGCGAAGTGCGAATAGATGTGCTAATGTCAAGCCACTTGCAAGATCTGACGATCAAGGGACATTGATGTATTCCCATGATTTCTAGCGAGAGAACTTTCCATCAAGGCATGCAAGCCTCTAGGTACTCAAAAGGAACTCTAGTCTATATCCCAGATAAGGTGTTGAGGTTGATGGGGAAAGACTTGTTGAATGGTGGGCCTTAAGGAATCCCACATCAGTCAACGTGAGTTTGTATAAAAATATTGGTAGGACTATAGATGTAAAGATATCAGTAGCAATAGGGTTTATGGAAAGGAAATGTAATCATGGAAAGGAGGGTTTGTTTTATTCAGAAGGAAAACTGGAAAGACAAAAATGAACTGAAAAAGATAAAGAAAATGATGTATGCAACTCAGAAAGATAAGAATGTGTGAGTTCATAAAGGATAAGGAAATGGAAGATGGGCTTCAACACCAGGATGACCAATAAGCTTTGAAGAAGAAATGGGATAGTGTCACAGCATGAAATTTGACAAAATGTGGAAATAATAATGTATTAGCATGGTCGTTGTGTAACAACAAACATCAAGATGTGCAAAAAGTTTATGTGTAACAACAACCATAAAGATGTGCAAAATGTTTCTATGTAACAACAAAATGTTTATGTGTAACAACTCCTTCAAGCTGTCTATCAAAGCATGTGTTCTTTGAAGAATTTTGTGATTCTTTAAAATCACTTCAACAACAAAGTGCGAGTGTCCTCGTTCCTGCAAAACTTAGTACAAATTCCTGCATAAAAATTGTGAGATTTGTGAAGAATATATCATGCAAAACAGAAATAAGTACGAATGCGAGAAACTCATAGAAATAAACTACATTTTTAGACATGTTGTCCTTGCATAATGGCTTGTATTCGATTGCTGTGATAGTGACTCAAAAAAACGTAAGTCGTGAAAAAAACTAAGGAATTTTTAGAATGTCCATTTGCAATTTTATATTTTAGTTTTGAAGTGTGTTTTTTTTTTTCTTTTTTCTTTTTATAATGTTTTTATAAATGTTTTATTGTTTTTCTTTGTTTGTTTTGTTTGTTTTTGTTTTATAATAAAAC
>ML788471.1:593046-605574 GCA_009831015.1 Picea engelmannii
TCAGTTTGTGAATGACAGGTTTATCTTCTTCATAGATTGAATTGTTATATATAAGTCCTTGCATAACAGGTTTCCCTTATTGCAGGAATTTATAATCATAAGATTGTTATGATTTTCTTTTATGTCTTGTTTGTCCTGTAAAAACACTTCAAGGAGTAGCACATCAGATCGTTTACGAGAAGCTTAGGGACCAACTGGTGCGATTTTTCTCCTCCGACCAGCTTAGAAGTTATCACACACAGGGCGGACTTGGAGCATTTCCAGGTCAATTAGTTTGTTGTTTACTATTTTTCATTAAGTAGTTTAATGTTAGCCATCAGACTCCGTAACGTTGAACATGAAGATGTTGTCTGTAGGTTGTTCCCTTACACCTTTGAGGGTAATGCATCCACTTGGTACTTTTCCCAATAACCCCATACAATAGCGTCTTGGGAAAAGTTTGAGTCATGTTTTTTAGAAAAAATCGGAGATGGTAAACCTCCAGAAGTCTTAGTCATGGACCTTTCGAGCTTAAAAATGAACCCAAAAGAAAAAGTCAAAGATTTTAATCAAAGATTTTTAACACTTAAAAATCGAATCCCAACAGACTCTATGCCTGCTGAGAGTCTTGTAATAACTTACTACACTAAAGCTCTACATCAAAGTATAGCTATTTGGGTTAAACATTCTAAAAAGGCAACGTTGTTAGAAGCCTTTGAAGAGGCTACTCAAATTGAAAAAGATATACTTAGCCTTAAGGACTCCTCTAGCAACGAGACTGAGACTGCTTCTTCTTCCAAAAAGAAGATTGAAATTCTTCCCAGACCTACACAAAACAAAACACAACCCGAAAACTCTGATTTGGAAAATTTAACCAAAGTTGTACAAAAATTATCTAATCAAGTCGTAGATTTAAAAAGGTCAACTGAGGAAGCCTCTTCGAGTAAAGGACCCTACAAACCTCCTTTCCGAAAGCCTTTCCCAACCAACCGGCCTAATCCAAACCCCGAAGGCTTGAACCTAGAAAGTTTGCAATATGCTCTTCAGACAATTCTAGGATCCCAAGATGACTTGATGCCTCCTGAAATCCCTCAAGAGGAAGTCGAGCAGGAAACAACTCAAGAAGAAGAGTCTTCTCCAAATATCTTTGGACACTTCTCGGATAGCATCTTCCAAGCCAACTTCGAGACTATTCATCCTTACAACACTAGGAGTAAGACAACAAACCAACCTCCTACCGAGAACATGACAACTTTACCTCTAAAGCCATCTAAATCAGTAGAAACTAAACAAAGTAATGCCAGCCCTAAATTAGATTATGATGTTGTTGAAGATCTCAAGAAATTAAGGGCTAACATTTCTATTTACGAGTTGTTGAAGTTTCCATTTTTGTTACAGAAGATGTTGCAAAATATTTCAGAAAATGGCAAGAATGGAAATTCGAATAGTAATAAGGTTGTGCAAAGCAAAGTGCCACAGAAGACTTCCACTAAAAGAAATCCTGATCCTCAAGATAAAGGAAGCCTTCCTGTAACTCCTGTAAATAGTGTAAATAATAATGTGAATAATGTGAATAATGTAGGTAAAGTAGCATTAGAAAACGCGAGTAAGAAACCACAAGCTACAACTCTAAATACTCGCAATAATGTACCTCCTTTTCTTTTAACTTTCGAAATATTCAACAGAAATGTGCATAATTGTATGGTTGACTCAGGAGCATCATCAAATGTGATGCCTTGGTCAGTCTGCCAAAAGATCAACGCCGAAGTAGAACCATCTTCTTTGAAAATCATACAACTTGATCGAACAGATGTTAAAGTTATAGGCGAACTGAAAAATGTATTGATTAGATTATCGTCTAACCCAAAAGTTCATCAGGTTATTGACATAATTGTGGTAGATATTCCAGAAGTGTATGGCATGTTTTTTAGCAGGGACTGGTCGGAGCAGCTACATGGTTACTTCGCAACGGAGTGGTCTCACTTATGGCTTCCAGAAAATGGTAAGCCCAACAAGATCAGGGTGAATCGTGAGTGTTACCTCAAGTTCACGGTAACAGACTTGAATGACCCTAACGAACCATACACACCTCCTGCTGATTCACCTGAAGTCCAAGGGATGGACACCTTCTTCGGAAATTTCATGGCTGAAGTTTCACCTATCAACAATCCTGAACAACAACCCGAGATCATGGCACATACACAACCAGCAGCTGCTATACAACAGACCCGTGAGCCCAATGGAAATCAAATTTGGTCTTTATATTTCGACGGTTCCAAGTCTAAAGAAGGAGCTGGTGCTGGCTACATCATTATTGATCCGGCAGGTAACAAGAAATTATTGGCTTGTAGATTAGAATTTGAATGTACTAACAATATTGCAGAATATGAGGCTTTATTACAAGGTCTCAGGAAAGCCATGCACATTCAAAATCTGGTGGTATTCGGAGACTCTGAAATAGTAATCAGGCAGGTGAGAGATTCTATACACTATCTTTCCCCGCATCTCAAAAGTTACCAGCATGAGGTATGGAGTTTAATGAACAAATTTTCTGCTTTTAATATTACTTCCATTGCTAGATCAAATAATGCTGAAGCAGATCTACTAGCTAATGTTGCCTCTAAACTTCTTCCTGCAGAAGGCTTATCCCCAAAAGCATTCTCCGTGGAGCTATTGTTTCGACCATCTGTTCCTGACAATATCACTAACTGGAGAGTATTTGACGATGATCAGCAAATCATCAACTTTCTGCACATGGAAGAAACCTTTCAAGGTGATGTGATAGATGAACAACCGCACGACGACAATTTGCACGAATTTACGGTAATACCTAATCCGAAATCTCCTGAAGCTCTATCAGACAAGGTAAATTTCATACCCAAATTTGTTGCTAGATTAGAAAAGTTTTATGATTTTGAAGATAGATTTAAAAAGACGGTCAATTGTAAAACCAACAGTTCCTCATTGTCTTATGAAAAAGTCAATTTAGGAACTAGTGAAAATCCTCAGTGTATCAATTTAGGCTCGGGATGTTCTAGACAAGAAAAAGCTGCTTTTGTTAAATTATTTAAATAATTCAAGGATGTCTTTGCTTGGACTTACGAAGATCTTAAAATGTTCGATCCTAATATTATATAGCATGTCATCCCGATGAAACCCCAAACCTTACCTTTTCAACAGAAACTGAGGAAAATGCATCCTAAACTAGAACTGACCGTACAAAAAGAATTGAATAAACTCCTAAGTGCTAAAATAATTTTTCCTGTTAGACACACTCAATGGGTATCCAACCTCGTCCCAGTGCGAAAGAAAAACGGGGAAATTCGACTTTGTGTCAATTTCCGAAACCTCAACAAAGCGTCTGACAAAGATAATTATCATGTCCCACCTATGGAACAGATACTTCAACAAGTATCTAGTTCCGAGAGGCTATCCTTGTTGGATGGTTTCTCTGGATACAATCAAGTCTTGATGTCTCCGCCAGACCAGTTGAAAACTACCTTCCGTACCCCGTGGGGCACTTATGCTTATCGCAAAATGCCCTTTGGATTGATTAATGCTGGTGCTACCTTTCAGAGAGCAATGGATATTGCTTTTAGAGGCTTAATCAATCATTTCGTAGTAGTCTACTTAGATGATGTGACCGTTTATTCTAAAAACAAAGACGATCATCTAGCTCACTTACGAGCCGTTCTGCTGTGATGTCGTAAATATGGCATCTCCTTGAACCCCAAGAAGTCCATCTTTGCAGTAGAACAGGGTAAATTACTAGGATTCATTGTGTCTAGTGATGGAATGATTATTGACCCCGAGAGGACCCAAGTCATCGCTAAACTTCCCCCACCTACCTCCAAAAAATCCATGCAGTCTTTCTTAGGCCAGATTAATTTCGTGAGAAGATTTGTCCCTAGCTTCTCCGAAATGGTCAGGCCTCTCCAGAAACTGATTAAGAAAGACACCCTATATCACTGGGGACCCACAGAAAACCAAGCTTTCAACGCTATAAAGAAGGCCATAATAGACACTCCATCTCTCATGAGCCCTGATTTCTCTCAAGACTTTACACTCTATACTTTTGCCTCTAATCGTTCCTATGCCGCAGTCCTAACTCAGAAGAATTCTGAGAACAACGAAGTACCCATCGCCTTTATGAGCTCTGCTTTCAAAGGTGCTGAACTTAACTATCCCGCAGTCGATCGGCAAGCCTACTCTATCTTCAAGGCAGTTAAACATTTCCGGTCTTATCTTCTGAAGTCCAGGACGAAGGTCATTGTCCCCTACCCTGTCGTAAGGAACTTGTTAGTGCAAAAAGAGTTAGGAGAGAAAAGAGCCAACTGGGTCACCTCCTTGCAGGAGTATGACTTAGAAATCACCCCAGCACAGATCGTGAGAGGCCAAGGGTTGTGTAAGTTGGTTGTTGATTCAGAGACCAAAAAGCAAGAAGATAGTGATACGTCTGACCTAGAACAATGCGATCAAAGTTTGATTTGTTGCACACAAAACCTCTTAAGTCCTTGGTACGACGATATTAGACACTGTCTTCAACATGGATCAACACCCCGTCATCTTGACCCTGCCAAGAGAAGAGCGTTGAGACTAAAGTCCGTCTCCTTTCATCTAGTTAACGGTATACTGTTTCGTCAAAATTTTGATGGCGTACTGATGTGTTGTCTCGAAAAGGATGAAGCAGAGAAAGTATTTCTTGAGTTGCATGCTAGAGAAGCTGGTGGTCACTTTGGTGGTGATACCACTGCTCATAAAGTCTTAAGAGCCAGTTATTACTGGCCAACGCTTTTTAGGGATGCCCATGCCTTATGCCGTAAATGTATTATTTGTCAGAAAGCGTCAGGGCGATTGCAAAAGCCAGCCTTCCCCTTGCAACCCGTTTCAGTCGATTCTCCTTTCCAGCAATGGGGCCTTGATATCATTGGTCCTATTAACCCTCCATCCTTACAAAAACACAAATATATTGTGACAGCCACTGACTACTTTACTCGATGGTCTGAAGCCGCCGCGCTAAGAACTGTTAACACAAGTCAGGTGATCGCCTTCCTAAACTCGAATATTATCACCCGTTTTGGTATCCCTGATTGTCTAGTCTTTGACAACGCTTCATACTTTTCCTCTCTTGAGATGAGTGAGTTCACCTTAGAGAAAGGAATAAAGATGAAGTATTCTGCTAGTTACTACCCCCAGGGCAACGGCTTAGCAGAATGAACCAACAAGAACTTGATCAAAATTATCAAGAGAACTGTGGCTGAAAATCACAAGAACTGGCATAACGCATTGCTGAATGCATTGTGGGATGATAGGGTAACACCCAAAGCCACTATAGGTAATTCTCCTTTTTTCCTCGTTTATGGCAGAGAAGCCATTCTGCCACCTCACATTCTTCTTCCTTCGCTCCAATTGTCACAAAAAGTTCAAGAAGAAGACTGTCCCCCTTTAGAAATCCGTATTAATGCTTTGATGAAGTTGGAAGAAGTAAGAACCCAAGCTAGGCGTAAACTAGATCAACATCAACAACTGATTAAGAGCTGGTTCGATTCTAGTTCTGCTTCTGATAGAAATTTTGAGGTAGGCGATCTCGTCTTAAAGTGGGACAAACCACACGAAGGGAAGGGTGAACATACCAAGTTTCAAAATTTGTGGCTTGGGCCATTTTTGATTGCTGAAAAGTTTGGTCCTAGTTCCTTTCATTTACAGAATCTTGAAGGGCAGCTTGACACCTATCCGGTGAATGGCCAAGCCCTGAAAAGATACTTCGCTTGATTACTACCCTTGTATATTTTGTAAATATTTCCTTTTGTTTTTATTTTGCCTTTGTTTTCATTTTTGGTTTTAATTTGATTGATCAGTTTTGTGTGTTTTTATAACATATGCATGTCTGTACACTGAGCCATTCAGACCAAGACCATAGAAAATTTTCTTCGCTGAAATAACTTCTGAAAAATTGAACGAACATTAGTGATATATTTCTGAAATTGATATTTATGTTGGAATTTTTTTTTTGTTTGAAAGAAGTTTACTAATTTCAATCTCTGAGTGAAGTTTGTCATGATCATATTTATCTTTTCACGTTGTCCCTTTTCCGTAAAGGAATGACTCAAAAGGATGTCTCCCTGTCATAGCAAGCTGTTTTAGAAATAAAACATTTCTGGAGCTGAATAAAGGACAGTATCAAAAAATTCTGATGAGGTCTTAAAAAAATATGATAAAATATCAAGATTTTTCAGTGTCACCCCGCTCAGCTATCCATAAAAGAAAAACAAAATAAAAATGTTAATAAGAGCTGTGGGAGGTGTTTGTAAACCCGCCGGAATACTGAACAGGTCCGCTGGCAACGGGTAAATGCAAGCATGGCGCCAAGACAACTTCGTCGGGGTACTGAACAGGCCTGCTGGCAGCAAAGCAATGTCGGGTAAACGAAAATCTGTAAAAAAGGTAAGAAACCTCTTTAAAAAGTCCTTTACTCTGATCTAGAACTTCTTGATAGGATACGGACGTCCGAGTGGGTTAAATGGAAACCCTGTCGAGGCTATGGACGCCTGCTGGCAGCAGTGGCCATGCCAACAGTATTAAAGATTTTATCATAAAAATCATGACTTGCTGATCTTAAGACTGTTATTGGTTTACGTCTTTAAAACATCGCTAGAAAAGATGGTAAATGATGATGTTTGTATGATTTTCTGGTTGTTGTTTTTGAGTTGAAATTTTCTTTGTCATACTGATCTGAATTTGTTTCTTTCAACAGAGATAACTGCTTCTCCCAGTGTGTCGCCATTGTTGGCAGCCAATTCAATTTTTTGCCCTAAAAGCTGCCTACACCCATGTCTCTTGAACTTCAAATTTCTGTTGCATTTTGAAAAAAGACGATATTTTCATTTTAAGCGACATTTGCAAATTGGTTTCGATTTATTTTTCACGACTGAAAGCGTGAAAACTCCTCCATCGTTACTTGGACTATCATGACCTTCTTGTTGATATTCTGAAAAGCACTTACTTTGATTTTCTATTAAGTGGCTGGATTGACTTTCAAACTACGTTCATTCACCTACTTTTACTTTGATTGCACAATTTGATTGATAAGACTTTGAGCATATTAAGTTATGGGTTATGTTTGATTTTGTAAGGGTCATGGTTGATCTTGTTTTATGTGATGTGATCCTTACTTTCATAAACTCTTGACTTGTCGATTTTGTCACAATGTTTTGATTATATATTATGCTATAAGCGCATGGTCAATATATGAGTTTCAATTTCATGTTGAATGACAAAGGTTTGAAGTTATGAAATCACACATTGGTAAACTTTTGGTTTGATTTAATGGTTTGGATTATGGCAATGGCGCGTATTAACTTTGTTTGATTCTATATTGAATGGTCGTATATAACTATCCACCATTTAATCCTTGTGTTAACCGATTAATATGGTTGAGTGGTGTCATAATTGATTAAACAGTGTTGTACTATGCCATTAATATTTTGCATGGCGGTGAACTAACCCACCACCTTCGCATGCGCATATTGATTTGCCTCCTCGTTGAGCGCTTTCAGTTGTTATCTCTATCGATTATGCTCCTGTGTATTGATCCAAACCCTACCATGATGCCCGCGCCATGGCTCCGGTCGTAAGGGCTGAGCCCAATGGCTTCCAAGCTTTGTTAATGTTTGATGGTGCATATAGCGACCTGGAGGAATTCGGCTGATCCCTTTCATCCGAAATTTTGATGGCTTTAACCCTGGTGTGGCTCGGCAATTTGCGCTAACTTTCGATGGCTGCCGAGCCAAGGTTGGGGATGTGCAGTTAGAAATTGATGAGCAATTTATCAGTTTGGTTACTGGTCTGCCTGCTGTCGGGCAGAAATGGTCAAAAAATTGTAAGGTGGAAGATGTCCCATGGACATTACTCTTCCAATCACGAAAGGTGAGTTCTTGCGACAAGGGTTTGCCTGCAAACATGTTGAAGCAACGCTGGCACGACCTGTTCATGATAACCAAGCAGTTCATCACCTGCGAAGGCAGGTATGGCTTCGTTTTCTTGTACCACCTTCGACTGCTGATGGTTTTCATGGGGTACGAGCTTAACATGCCATACTACTTGCATAGGAGTTTGTTCAAAATGTCTAAAAGGTATAAACGGAACTAGTCTGATACCAATCTCTTTCATTTCGGGTTAATTAAAATGCTTGTAGTTTGTAAGTTGGGGTTAAACCGTGACTGTTGGGATGAGTTTCTTAAACGCAATGATTTTGCAGACTCAAGCCCACCACAGGTTGACAAACCTGTGGTGAGCGAGAGCAAGTTAGTACCCCCTGTCCCTTACAGTGCTCTACTACCCAAACCCCTACCCGATTCTCCTATTGGCCTAACCAATCCCGTTACCCAGGATACCAAAGCTGCTAAACTCGTGGCTAAAAGGCCTAAAGCCAAACCCTCTGCCAATTCAAAAGGCAAGAAAAATGCCCGGTTAATCTCTCGCATGGCAAGAAACAAACCAAAAGAACCTGTCAACCCAAACCCTATTATGGTAAGTGAAGACTCTGATTCAGAGATTGAACGCTACCTAGCAAGCGAGTATCCCTATTCTGAAGGTCTGTGTGACAAACCCTCGTACGATTTTGTGAACAATTTACCACCTTGTTTGCAAAATGATCCAAATTATCCCGTCATCAAAATGCCCTGTGAAACCCTTGGTGACTCGTCAAAACCCCTTCCTGTCCTATCTCAACCAGCAGCTCCACAATGTGATCAGTGTGGTGTATGGTTGGAGAGGTATTACCTCGATGTGCCAATACTGCAATCCAGGATCCATACTCTGGAAGATCAAGTTGAGAGGCTCTCTGGTCAAAAGGATAAGATGCCATCCACTGATAAGAAACAAGAAACAACTGGTTCGATTTTTTTTAAGAACATGGAGTCGGCAACAACATTCGTCAATTCAAAATTGGTGTAGCTCGATCAATCTCATTGGTATGACTTTCACCTATTTATAAACTCTGTGGACTTGCACTATCTCACAAGCATGCACTATTGTATATAATTTTGTGTTGATAAATAAATTTTCATTATTATTTAAGTTTTGATTGGATTTAGTTTTGATTCGAGTAATCGTGGAATGGATTTTATTGTTTTGATTTGGCTTCAATTGAATGCTTTGTTGATCATTGAAGTTGTTACATATTTTCTAAACAGGGATTGTTTCCGGTTTTCCAATTTTGAACACGGTCAATGGATTCGATTTGAATTGATTATATTCTATATGATATGATTGGAATTACTGTTATAATGTTATAATCCATGTTTTCGACCAATTCGAATACTATTCTGGTGATATTGCAACTGATTCGATTCACATTGTTTGACCATTTCGATTCATAAATCGTTTGAATTTGATTATGCCCAGGATCACGATTGGTTGTTATAATTTAGCTCTGCCATATCTGTGTCGATTATTGCCCGGTTCATGCTATGGATTCTGTTGATTCTATCATGCTCCTGTATATTGACTGTGTGGTGATTAATGATGAAATTCGTTGGGTCGTTACTCATTGAGTATGATTTTATTCGAACACAATCGAAACAATTACTTATCGTTGCACTTGATTGAATGATATCAATCTATTGATATGACTATAACGAGTCAATGATGGTTATGATCATTATTTTCATCATATTGGTTAACTGTGTGATACTCAGCGAATGAAGTTTAAGGCAAATTTTGTGGATACTGTTATGCATTTTCATTTTGATAATAATCGTAACAGCCTCCCCATATTGGCATTTAATCAAAACGATATGAATCCTATGCACACTATTACTGCTGTAACAAATCGATTATGAATATATGAATTATGATTGCATCGTATCTTATACGATTTGGTTTACCATTGATTTCATTTGTTATGAAACGATTCTGTTATTATTTGACCTGATTCTATGGCAATTAAAAAAAACAGAGCATTCTTACTATGTCCCGATTGCATTCTTTTCAATTTGGTTTGATTTGAAGGATAAATTTGTTTGAACCATTAGTAATTCGTTTTGAATATTCATTTAAATGAAAATTAAATTGGATTTGATTTCTTTTAAAAAGATTTGATTTGATTTATATCTGGTCCTGTACGCTATTTTAGACTAGCTACAGAATCAGATGATTTTGTAGCTAAGTCTGTAGAATCAATTTTTTATTATTTTTCACTGAAATATCTTTCTAATTTGATATTTTTTTTTTATTGCAGGCAAATTCGAAATTGCGGTTGAGTTTGTGAGCAGTTAGGGGATATTTCAAAGATTTCAGTTGCTTAGTTTAGATGATTTTGGGGATTTTTCCCAGATTATGTAAAACAATTTGATATTATCCAAGGATGTTTTACCTTGTGAGAAACTTATATAAACCTATGGTTTTTGTAATAATGTTCATCCTCATTCGTGGGAGAAAAAGGATATGGAGTTCTAATACAGACTGGAGCAGGATTGATGTTTTGTCACATCTTTAGCTTCTCAATATATCAACATTTTGTTTCACGTCTTGTATATCTATTTGTGTATGATTTATGACTACTTTAGCTATCTAAATCAAATGCAAATGATATAATTTTGATCACTATTATCCATATCTTGTCTCTTCCAAATAGATAAAAGACATAACAATTGTTAATTCAGTTTGTGAATGACAGGTTTATCTTCTTCATAGATTGAATTGTTATATATAAGTTCTTGCATAACAGGTTTCCCTTATTGCAGGAATTTATAATCATAAGATTGTTATGATTTTATTTTATGTCTTGTTTGTCCTGTAAAAACACTTCAAGGAGCAGCACAGCAGATCGTTTACGAGAATCTTAGGGACCAACCGGTGCGAGTTTTCTCCTCCGACTAGCTTAGAAGTTATCACACACAGGGCAGAGTTGGAGCATTTCTAGGTCAATTAGTTTGTTGTTTACTGTTTTTCATTAAGTAGTTTAAGTTAGATATAAGTTTAATTAAATTTGTATTAGATTGTTTAATTTCAGTAAATATATTAGATCGTTTAATTTCAGTAATGTTTATTTCTTTTTCATAAAATATAAAAATAAAAAAGAGATCCTTGGCTGTCTTAAGGCAACAAACAAATGAGTTTTGCAGGTTTTAATTAAATCTGTAGGCTGTTTATAGTGTACATTTGTGAATAAGTAATGTTATAGCTGATAATTAAATAGTTGATTTGAGTTATTATAATAGTTATTAGCAGATTGTATATAATAGTTAGAATAGTTATATTTAGTTTGAGTTTGATTTTGTAGTTAGATTAGTGTATTAGTTTAGTTTTAGCTAGTTTGGTTTCTTTTATTTAGTTTTAATTAGTTTTATTAGTTTCATTTAGTTTTAGTTTTATTTATTTATTTTAGTTAGATTACTTAACTTAGATCAATTCTCTCTTTGGTTTTCTTAAAAGACCTTAGAGCGGCCAACAGAGCCGTTAAACTCATCAGGGTGGTCCATTCCAAACGGCTTGGGTTATTTAGACAACCCCGGACCGGTTCCACTCTCCCAGTTGACGGACAGTCAATTTCGCCTGTCAACTGTATCCGAATAGCTGGTAAAACTTTTGATCTGAAGATGAATGTAGGAAACCACGGAATACTGATATATAATTCAAAAATGCAGCATAACCAACCTTTGTTTGGCAAAAGCAATTTGACATCTATGCTGCTCGAAGATTTCAGATAGTACACAAAAGGATCTATAAAATCGAAAGAAAATACCTCTTTCTGCTGTTTCAGCTGAAAAGTAGAAAGTATCTGCATATTTTATGGATTATCATGGCTTCCACCTTCAACTGTGTACAAATATGAATAGATCTACAAACTAATTTCATTGTTGATGATGAACTATTTTTTGTCGTCTGCATACTTATCAAAGATAGGTGAACAAAAAACCTCTGTGTCTAGCAAAGAAGGACAAGCCATCTTCAAATCCTTCTCATCCATCACAGGCGAAAAACTATTATAAGAAACCTCTTTAAAAATTTGAGAGCAATCCTCTTTTATAACTGATTCTTCATACAAATCAAAGGCAGCATGTGCAATAGAGATAAGATTTGATGTATCTACAGATATATAATTCTCATTATAACCATTTGTGTTATGAATATCTTCCTTAACAACATAACTTTCATCTCTGTAAATAGGAGAATCAACTGCTTCCTGCTGAACATGCTTTTCAAAATTTTCACAGCATTCTTTAAAGAGACTTTCAGCTGAAAATTCAACTTCTTCTTCCCCTACCCTATAATCATTTTATTTTTGTTTAAAGTAGTAGGTACATAAGAAGAACAATCCATAGAAACTTCGGTCACACAATCATCAATATTCACATCAACTCTATCTTGAAGATCTTCCTCTTGAATGGAAACAATAGAAAGGATTTCATGTTCACAACTAGAAGAATAGACATTTTGAATATGTGAATGAAATTCTTCACAACAACCCTCAAGAAGAATTTCCTGAGCAAAATACCTTTCACATCGATGATGGAATACTCTATGAAACTCCTTTAAAGAAGATAT
>ML788471.1:605624-632375 GCA_009831015.1 Picea engelmannii
GGGAGGTGATCTCCCCAAATATCTATAGAAGGAACTGGATGTGGGAAACCAGGAACTATTGAGAAGTCAAGAGGTGCAAACCTCCGAGCCAAAAGAGCTGCAAACGCTTTTGACATTTGATTATTGTGGAGTCGCCACTGAATATGTCCTTCATGGAGTCGCCAGATAGATAATTACAACCAAATGATGTCCAATCTTTGTCTATCATCAAAGATGGATCTTGTCGTCTCCCAAGGAAGCTGAGCTTCAATCTCCTCTCCCTGGAAACGACGCCATTTTGTTATCACTCCAAGAAACTCCTTAGGGTTGTAGGCTAAGGATGCTTGGTAACTTAAGAAATCATGGATAATGAAATTGTGGACCAATGGGATAATAGAGATTAGCTAATGAGAAGACAACTCAGAATGCAATCGAATGAAACAGTGCTTTTAGGAATCAATGACTAGACAGAGTAATATCAAAAGGTGTGGAGAAAACCGATCTAGATAATCAAGTACAACAGTGTGTAGGATCATACAAGCCAGCGAGAATTCCTTTAGTTCAATTTTATGAGCTAAATAAGAAGATAACAGTTATTAATAGCTGAGATAAACTGAAATAAAGTACAGAACATGGAATAAATGAATAAATTTGTCATTAACAACAAAAGAAGACTGATTCTGTATTGAAAAATAAGTGTCTTAGTACAATAGCCAAAGAGTATCCAAAATTGAACCCTTGTATCTTAGAAAAAAGAGGCATTTATAGCCTATTACAATCAGTTTTCAGATCCTAAAACAATGGATCTGATATTCTAAAAATAGAAAGTCAAAACTGATTCTCAAAAAGATAAGGAGAGATCCTCAAGATGAGGTCAACCTCTATCTTTTGGTCTTCAAACATTGGTTGAAAGTTGATGAAGTGTAGCCTAGCCTTCCAAGGCTCTTTGATCTGTTCCTTTGAAAGTGGAATTAGAATTTGATGATGTGTGCCAAGAATTCCTATCATTTTTCCCTTGAAAATCACCAAATCTAGTCAAAAAATTCCCTTTTGACTTTCATCTCCAAGAATGGCCTTCAGATTTTGATTTGATAATTCATAACCAGCTTATTGAAGAAGAATTCAAACCATTCAAACCCAAAAAATCTTGATCTGGGCGAAAATTTGGCTATTCTGGCCGTGACAGGATTTCAACAGCTAACTCACCCGAAAATCTGCTCCTTAGCTGTTGAAAGGCGGAGCTTTCAATAGCTAACTAGTTATAATTCTACCTTCTGCGCTGGTGAAAGCGCGGATTTTTTCAAAATCAAATTTCTCAGTCATGGAGAGTCCATTTTGCATGCTTAAATAGTCGATCGACATCTACAAATCCTGAACTTTCCAATGGTGCTTTCAGATCTGCATTTGGATCTCAGGAATCTATCAAAAATTTCCGTAAAATATTAGGCATTGTTCTTTCAGAAATGCCGGTGCATTTTTTATCGCTAACAAATGTCATGCACTTGAGATTTTATTTTACATAATCCAATAAATGAACACTTAAACCTGCAACAAATAGTGTCAGGACCTACAACAAACAATGTCAGACCATGTAATAGAGTGTTATACCATCACATCAAGATGCAATCCATGTGCATAGCCTTTTTCTCAAGGCTTTACCACATATACGCGGTCTGCTGCATAATAGCTCGTGTATGTACGCGACCTATACAAGGTTAGCCTATGTATTTATGTGACTGATACCACTGTCACCTGCGTATGCTTCAGTAGATGACTTACTTGAGATTCCATTCATTCTTTCATTTCGTTCTGACTGCTCTATCTTCTTCACCCACTTCTGTAGATGTCCTTGCTCCTCGGAACTTGAACTTTGAACATCCATATTTTCAAAGATGTCTCCCTTCCTTACTTCATTCCTTCTTCTAGCCATGTTATTTGATGTTCTCATCATGGAATTTCTTCTTGTGTTCCAACACTCATGGGATTTTTGGCCAAATCCACTATAGCTGTAGCATCTCATAGTGTTACAGTGAACAACAATGTGTCCTACTTGATCACATCTCCAACACCTCATGGTGTTATAAAATCTTCCATTATATCTCCTTTCATAAGATCTACATTCAAAATCTTTGTGACCATATCCATTACATGAATAACAATTCCCATGAAAAATACTTTCATACCTATGCTTTGGTGTCCCAAGAATAGATTCTTGCTTTGTTCTTTTGAAATTTTCTTTTCCTTGTGTATGCTTTGCAACATTGTATTCCTTCTTTCATGGATTTACCTCATGCTTCTTTGAGGGTCTTGCTTCAACATGTGTATCTTCTCCTTTGTATCCAAGACTTGATTTATCACATGATGATCTTTGACTTTCCAAGATCTCATCCAATATTTGTGAGCTATTTAAGAATTTGTTTGACTTTTCCACCTTCTTTCTAAGGTCAGCAATTTCAGCTTCTAACTTACAACATGACTCTTCCTTTTCATTTATTTGAATCTTCAATAGTTCCTCTATTCTTTTGGATTCTTTAATTTGGGTCTTGAGATGAACAATGGTTTCAAAACTTTTGCTAATCTCATCATCTACATCCATATCTTCTTTTCCATTCTTTAGTCTTGTGATCTCTTCTTCCTTTTATTCTAATATAGTCTTATTTCTCTCTTCTTTATCCTTGATCATTTCTTTTAACTTAAAGATGTGCCTTAGACTTCTCTTAAGAAACTTCTTAGTGTTATCTGAAAGATAGTTATAGTCTATATAATAATGATCACTTCTATATCTATATAAACCCTCTTCAAATTCCTTTTGAAGTTTTAATAGATTTCCTTTTATTCTTTTCATGGAATAATTATCATCAAACTTTACACAAACTGTTTCTAGATCTTCTTCTTCACTTGTAGAGAGAAATTCATCATCATCATTGAAATCAAGGGTTTTTAGGGTTCTTTACCTTCATTTGAAATATCTTCATGATCTTCCTTTTTGCCAACATCAACACATAATTCATTGCCTTCATTTGAAATGTCTTCAAGATGTTCCTTTGTGCCATCATCACTTGATTCTTTATCTTCACTTGATTTTTTTTCAAAATAACATTTAGAAATAATGAATTCAAGAGTTTTTGGAGATTCTTTACCTTTAGTGATCTTGATGGAGTGATCTTCAATTTTTTCTTTCTTCTTCTTTCTTTGATATGTTTCCTCTAGCTTTAGTCATAGATCCTTGGCGGAGGTGCATTGTCCCATGCTATCTTTGATAGGGCTTGAGAATCCACTAAGAATGGTCTTGAGAGCCAATGCATCATTCTTCTTTCCTTCCCTTTGAGCTACAAACTTTGACTTGTTCTTCAATGAAACTGATCCACCAATGGCTTCCTGTAGTAGCCAGTAAGAAAAAAATCAATAAGCCTAGTAAAAATCCTTACAATTACGCATAACATTTCTAACATAGAATTTTTGAGTGCGTAAATAATTCATTTACTTCAAATAAGAATATAAATTTAACATTTAACATTTAACTACAGCATAAAAATAACTTAGCCATTTCACAAACAATTTACCTGGTTCTAATGCTAATTTTTGTCGCCTTGCTGCCTTGTTGTTGCCTTCCTTCTGCCTGATGCACTGACCAACACTGCCCAAACCTACTATCCTCCCTGCCAACTAGGACAACTACCTAGCTCCTAGTTAGTTAGTTGTCCTAGAGCTAGGTATTTGTCCTAGTTGGCAGGGAGGATAGTAGGTTTGGGTAGTGTTGGTCAGTGCATTAGGCAGCAGGAAGGCAATAGCAAGGGAGCAAGGCGACAGAAATTAGTATCAGAACCAGGTAAATTGTTTGTGAAATGGCTAAGTTATTTTTATGCTATAGTTAAATGTTAAATGTTAAATTCTGCTAAAATTTATATGCTTATTTGAATTTAATGTATTATTTACGCACTCAGAAATTATATGTTAGAAATGTTATGCATAATTGTAAGGATTTTTACTAGGCTTGTTGATTTTTTTCTTACTGGATACTACACATGGTATCAAATCTTTTGTTTGAAATATGGGCCTAAGGGCCAAAACTCCAAGCTCTAACTTCAGCTACGCCTAACCTGCAAACCAAACACAAAAATTTTAGCACAAATATAAAAATAAATGAAATACGAATTGAAAATGTAAAAACGAATTTACCCAAGGTAAAACAAGTGAAATATGAATACAACTAGGGTTGTTACACTACTCAACACAATGAAGGATGTAGAAACCACTGCCAATAGTAATGGATGAGGAGGAGAGACTTTTGCATCTGGTTGCAAAAGTAATTGACCCCTAGTTCCATACAAAAGATTCTGCATTATATATATATATATATATATATATATAATAAATGAACAATATTTAAGAAAGTAGATGATTATAAGGACTGGAAAAAAACTAAGAGTTGTAAAGGGGGTAGCTGTATCTATCAAAACCCATGTCTTCTATTTTGACAAGTGATTATTGCCACCTTGTTTCTGTGCGAAGGCCACGAAGCTTACAGTTTTATCCATTGTTCAAGCTTACAAGTCTAGGGGATTTAAGTCTGTAAACATAGCAACCCGCCTGCAATATCTGTGCTCGCGGTCTTCATGTATCTAAATATAAAAATTGTGATTTTAAGTTTGTGAATCTAAAATAAGAGTAATAAAAAGAAGAGATTGCATTTTCCTTTGAAAGAGTAATAAAAACTCCAAATAGAACAAAAATACCTGGAAATTAGACAAGGATGATTGTGGAAACTCAAATTTAACCCCTTCAAAACTTATTAAACATGATCTGGATAAGTTCATGCAAAGACCTGGGATAAAACATATATTTGCATCATAACAACCTGTATATGAATTTTGGCCAAACCTAATTTCTGAAATAGTCGGTCCCCTCCACACACGCTACGAGAAGAACCGATGTCATAAATGGAAGTAATGAGACATTGGAAATATTCCTCTTATTAGAGGCATCGAGTTTAGTAGCACAGAGATTCCTCTTATTAGAGGCATTGAGTTTAGTAGCACATAAAGACTTCCTCCCAAGGAATGAATAGTGAATTGAAATCACTCTTCCTCCCCATCTATTCACAAATGATAGAGAATCTTGGGCAAAAATTATCCTACATACCCTTGTCACCCTCATAAATTCCTGTGTGTACAAGAGATACCGTGCTTGAGAGGTCTTCTCTTTGACAATATATGATTCAACCACTCTGTTTCATCTAAACATTTTCTCAAAGTCAATGTAACATGTAAAACAACAACACTCGAGAACACAAAAAGGAATTGAGCCTCCTATCCATCGCCTACTGCTTCCCTGGCTAGTGTAAGCGACGTTCAAAGGCACAAAAACTCACATCACTTGAACAAAACTCAGAACTTAGTATGCTTGACAACTTCGAACCCAGTTTATTGCTCATTGCAGGGCATGGGTTGTCAAATTATTTATGATGGCAGGTAATCCATCATTTATTTCAATCTCTAATGCTTTTCCATATTTTAACTGCAACTCTTTTTTTTGACATGCCAAAAAAAAAGAGGATTCAGGTTTGCTTCAGAAACCCAAACCATTGAGAAAAAAAAAACTAAACACATTCGGATCCAAAAATTCTATAAAACCTAGCACCAAATACTCAAACCCAAACCCTAATGCACTCAAATAATAAAAAAAAAAACCCACAGAAGCACAATAATAACAACAACAAAAAAAAACACCATGTAACACCCAATGCATCAAGTGCCCAAATCAGGCGACAAGGAGGGAGGATCCCACCAGGGGCATAATATGCACTATGCAGCCTGCAAAACAAAAAAAAAAAAGAACCCAAAATGCGCGTAGGCATAAATATATGTGTATAAAGGAGAAGCCCACGGGTTTGAACCCGGGGCTCCCACACCCATAACAACTAAAACTACAAACGTGACATCGCCAAGTAACTACAACTACCAGTAGTTGAGCGTCCACAGGAAGGAGCCCGCAGCACACAGTTGAGCGTCCAAGCTAAATGGAGGGTGAAACTTGCTAAATTCTACGAGGAGGCGTGTAGCTGCCACACTACACAACACAGAAGCCATCACACAGCCAAGCGTCCAAGCGCTACTAGCAGCAACCAAATCTCAAAGCCTCGATCGCACCTCCAGAAAGAGCAGGAGGCAAATGATGGAGCATTTAAGGTTTGGGGATAGTTTAAGGTTGGGGATAGAGAGTTGGAAGGGTGCGTGTAAGGCTTAGGATTAAAGAAGGCGATGGAGGAAGCGAGGGTGGGGCACGTGGGCCTCATGCACCAACGATGCCCGATTTTTGTTTTAAAAAAATAATTATATAGATATATTATTTAAAAATATATATATTTATTTTTTATTTTTTTTATGAATTATGTTTTAATCTTATTTTAAATATTTTTTTATTATTTTATTTATTTTAAATTTAAACGATTAAATTTAGGTTTAAGTTTTTAATTATTTAAAAAATAATAATAATAATAAATTTATTTTTTATATATATCAATGGTATAATTATATAAATAAATGAATAAAGAATTAAAAGAAAATATATATCTATATATTTATATATATAAATGAATTAAATAAAAAAAAAACCCAAGTAGTATTAAGAATTTTAACTTAAAAAAAAATAAAATGATAAGGTCAAATTAATAATTAAGTAAATTAACATTAAAAATTTATATAAATTTATAATGTTAATAGTAGGTTTGAAACCTATGTCATTAATCATGCGATTAATGAATGTAATAGGGTTAAGTATAAATTTTAAGAGGTCCATGGGTTTTGAACCCAAGACCACCCACCAAGCGAAGCACCTTAGGAAGAGCGCTAACACCAATACGCCACCCGTATCACTTTTTACAAATAATTTCACATATAAATACTTTAATTGTCAATAGTAGCAAGTACTATCCTGAAGAGTAATCTCTGATTATCCAAGCGCCAAACTCACAAGACCGTACACACAATTCGTCGAGCCAAGCGCCGAGTCCCTCCACTCCTTTCCACCAGTCAAAGTCAATGCTAAAACTCAATGTAGCATTCGACAATGCCAACACTATGCGCCAGGGAAAATCTCACAAGTCAAGCACTGGAGGATATTTAGTTGTAAGCGAAAAGTTAAAAGGACTTAGACTAGGACAGGCGGGGAGGAGGCGACATATGTACTAGGAGAGTAAGCATAGGAGTTGGCGAGTATGACACAAGGCTAGCATAGCTACAGGGCAAGGGAACCAATATTTTTTTTACAGGGGAGAAGAAATCAAGCTTAGATGCTTAATCCTAACCCTAACCTAGACAATCCCCTAAAGGAGTAATGTCTGTTTACAGACAAGTAAAGAAAACTTATGCCTAACCCTGTTTCTAGTTTGAGTAGCACCAATTTGAAACGTCCTGGAACTCACCCTGACAACTTTGGTTGGGATGGTCAAGACTCGAAGGAGTCGAGGTAGGGGAGCATTGTCGCAAGCACCGCCAACACCACCAGAGCCACCACCACCATCCCCCGAACTAGCCCTCATACTGCGCTCGTTGGAAGCCATTAATGAGACTTTAAAAGGGCGACAACTAGCAGGGACTGAAGTGGAACCTAATGAACCTCCCCGTTACGACGACAACCTCTCATAGCAAGTGCAATTTTTTTGTTTTGTTTTTAAAAGTGTGTGCACGCGTGTACAAGGGAACAACACATTTGACTCTGTGTCGCCACCCGACGACTAACAAGACGCAACAACGACGAACACAACAAGACGACATAAGATGCACATCAAGTAACTGCATGCATTTAACTATGAATCAATAAACAAAGAGCTAGATTGACTACCCACCCGTCCTACCCTGCAATGGTTAGGACCTCCAAGACACATCAGCAATGCTCAAGCCTAGGTTCCCATCGATTTTAACCATTTAAAGTCTCAGGGTTGGTGACTATTCTGAGGAACATGGAGGTGTCTACATTCCACTCAACACAATAAGACCAAGCCTACTAAGACAATGATAAAGACACAACCATCAAATCGCAGTCAACAAGGTTATCTAATAACCACAAAACTACAATAACCATACTTGATAACCACTTTACATTTTAGGTTGCGAAATCTTGCAATTAAATTACAATTTCAAACCTTTTATTTATTATCGAATAACCATAAAACTGCAATATCTTTTACCTTACATGATAACCACGTTACCCTTCTTATTACTAAACCCTTGCGATAAATTACAATTACATAAATTTTATATGTTTCAACCATAAAATTTCAATGACCTTACATGATAGAAATATTGCAAATAAACAATGAGGGGCTCACATTCATAAGTTATCAATGCTAGCATAGCGATCTTCCTATTGCAGGAACCTTACATTTTATATGATATCAATCACAAGGAATTACAAGAACATTCCCTAATCATAACCATATCATCACTATCTATCTTACAATAACATTACAATTAAATAACCAGGATTTTTCCTTTTATTTGTTATGAATAACAATGACACTATGGTAACATTACCATAACCTAACCATACCAACACTTTTATATTACAATAATATTCAATTGAATTAACGAGGACTTTACAACGTATTGTTATTATTAACAATTGGAACTACAATGGTTAGACCAGAAATTAGCCATATCGTTGCCTTTAAATTAAATAGTTTTGCAATTAAAATAACAAGGGCCCTACATTTTATTGGTCACGATTAATAATGAAATTGATCACTCTTCCATAAATAACCATATTCTTATTATTAATATTACAAATACCATGAAATAAAATAGCATTGACCTTACTTTTAAATGATAACGATGATTGGCCTTACATTTTATCCTTAACCAACAATACATTTACAGTCACAACAGTTACATTTACATAACCAACAATAAAATACAGTCGCAACCATTACACCCTTTCTATCACAGCATTAGGTATCAAGACAACAAGGCTGGCGGCTATGAGTCCTGTCAGAGCCCGTTCTGGCAACCAAAGCGCGCATGCCATAATTCATGCATCCGGTTGGCAACAATCAATGACAGTGGTCAGAGGCAGAATCAATGGGAGTTCCCCAAATGGCGACTGTAGTTTCTAAAAAAATTCGGCAACTCCCTCTCGAAGGAAAAAAAATCTATTCATGCAGTGCGCAGAGAGAGGACTGTCTGCAATCACCGAACACGGCCTTATGCCATGTGTAGAGGCAAGAGTAATAAGATTTAAAAGCTATTGGGCGAAGTGTACGAGGTGGATGGGGTCTGAAGATTAAACGAAGCATTTGTCCAACGATAATACCGCCATAAGAAATAAAAAAAAAAAACAATCTGGGCCGTAGCAGAGAAGTCAGGTCCTGTACAGGCGAATTAAAGAATGGTGATATTAAAAATATCGCCCAGCAAAATTTGCAGAAGGAATTAAAATTTTAAGGTTTACAGTGGATGACCGTAGGTGAAGACATAGGTGCAATAACCAGGGCGTAGGGTGCACACCAATACAGATTAGGATTGGCATGCCCATCGCCGAAGAACACTGGCAAAGGAATCAACAAAAGAAAAATGCAGAGGTGCTGCGTCGGCAACCTCCAGGCAAAGGAAAATGAGAACGTTCAAGCAGAGATTACACCGGTGACTTATCGGAGGGAAAACAGAGTCTGTACGGTGTCATCCTATGGGTAGAAAGTAAGGGACTCAGGGTGAGGGACAATCTCATCGCTTGGGCAAAAATTCAGAAGCAAATCATCAAATAAATTGGGTTATAGTGGACAACCGTACTGGCGAGGATATACCTATACATTACCAGTGCGTAGAAGGGAGAATTACATAAAAAAAAACATGTAACAATGAACTTACCACCCAACCATAATAGAAAATGTCCACATTACAATCAAAATGCCCACAGTCACATATGAAAAATGCCCCCAGCCATGATTAAATACCTAAAGTGATACAAACGCCCACATTCATGGAAAATGTCCGCATTAGATTCAAACGCCCATAGTCATACATGGAAAACACCCATCGTAATAGAAAACACCCTTCCCAGAACAACAGGCAATTATAAAAAGAAAATTTGCAAACAAAGTTAACCTGGGAACTGCCCTGACAGCAAAATGACCCAAGCAAACCGATTTGGCCCCAAACCCACAAAAAAATAAAATCTCAATTTAACAAGGCAAGGAGTGTTTCGAAATCCAGCACAAAATTCACCGAAATCCATTTATAAAATGACAACTAAGAACTGCATTCGCGTGCCAGAGTTGAATTTCGCACGTCATGGTACCCAATGCAACTGCTAGCGATTGCCATGGCTATCACTGTTTCTCTTTTTAAATTTTTTCTTTTTCTTTAAGGGAAAGACACGGCTATACACATGAACCCATCTTACAGAACTTCTCCACATTAACACACAATGGTAACTTCACTATGTTTACAATGCTTCCAAGTGCATACAACCATGCAATATAACTATGACAGAGATTGTTAATGACTGTAATCTATACATCCATGATTTAAGTGCTAAAATCAAACATCTAGGAAAAATTACAGCACAAGAGTAATGCAAAAACATGAAGGTCCCAACCAAGGAACAGTAGAACCCAACTAGAATGATGACCACAATGATATTAGGAAATCAATTGAACAGCAGAAGCTTAAGACAAAATTCATCCATTAGAATCATCATACATATCCCCACATAAATTTCTAATGCATTATACTCTATAAAATAAACGAGCGTACCTTTGCCTTGTCGCCCGCCTCGAATGAAGTCCGTGCACTCCGTGCCGATCCCGCTCGCCGACTGTCAAGACCTCACCGGTACCTCCCAACGAATTGCTAGGGGTACTCGGCTTCCCCCGTATCCCCCCGAGTAGCAAAGGGGCCACACGCTATCCAGATGGTACGTCTATATCCCAGCTCGCCTCGCAAGGCTGAGCTACCACTCCTATCCAAGCTGGGAAAACCTAACTCCTCACAAGTAATCAGTCAAGTCACAAATCTGGTAGTGTAACATTACGCTAACCATCGATCCCTTCTTCCTCATCTTCCCTTTCTTTTATAGAGTTTTCAGAACCTCCAACTTTCCCTAAATCGCATTTAAATTAAGTTTTAATAAAAATATTCTAAATATTCTCCTTCGCACAAGTGTCGTCCATCCCCCTCTTTTCTCCAATAATTATTTTCCTTAAATTTATTAATTGTCTCAAATCCCTCACCCACCTAGATTTGCTCCTAAATTTACTCCTAGGAGTTCCTAGATTCCCATTCAGGTTTAAATACTTTCCCTAAAATGAAGTTGCTAATTTAGTTCATTTTAGAAGGTTCTTAATTGCAGATTCCTTACTATGTTGACCTCACTTTTTACCATAAGTTCCCCTCTTTCCCTTATTATGTTTCCCCCTATTCTTTAGTTTCCTAATTTTTATTATTCCCTTCTATCCCTTTTTTATTAGAGGCACAATGGCAGTTGCACCATTCAATCTTTTCCTTTTATTATTAATTTAATATCTTTTCATACCTTCACAAGTTAAGAATTAATTTCTTCCTTTCAATTTTTAAATCCACTAGTTTTAATTAAATTCTTACTCTCTTCAATTTACTCCAAAATTTTTATGAAGACTAAGATTATTACTTAAGTGGGTTTTAGTTTAAATTTTTATTTTTATTTTTATAGGGTCTTTTTCTTAAGGTCAAACAAAAATTTTACCCTAGAGAAGTTTTAGACTTAGGACTTAGAGTCTGAACTGGGCAACATTTAATAAGGGAAGTTGGTTAAGAATTTCTTAATGTGTTAAATGTCTTAGGGACATTTAGGTTTGTTCCTTCATCAACATCAATGCGACGTGCCCTTTAGGATGCATCACGTGTTCCAAGGGTGCAACTCACCTCGTTCGTTTCTTTTGTGCGACGTGCCCTTTAGGATGCACCACGTGCTCCAAAGGTGCCACTCGCCTCTTGTGTTTCTTTTGCACAACGTGCCCTTCAGGATGCACCACGTGCTCCAAGGGTGCCACTCGCCAACTTGTGTTTCTTTTGCGCAACGTGCCCTTCAGGATGCACCACGTTCTTTAAGGGTGCCACTCACCAACTTAACTGATTGGTAGACATCAATAACCCCTAGAGTCAACACTCCGCCAGGTGAACTTGTGGGAGACTAAGGGCTCTAAGGAGTAAGTCCCCCGCCTTATTGCGCACCCCTTAGAATCATCATGAGCGACCATCGCAGTCTTCCCTCATGACATTGTGGATCCTCTCGAACTAGGTAATCGTTAACCTACAGTTCGAGCCATGGCGGGAGTGCTAGTAGGTTGTGGCAGGGCTGTTGTCCACACCTCTCCCTCAACCTCTCTGGAAATTGTGTGTGGCCCCTTTACTCCATATGTGATTCTGGTTGGCAAGCTATCATCAACCTGCATCATCAACAATCATGTCAGAACAAGTCCACATCATATCATCAAATCAATGTAATATCACAGTAAATAAATCAATCCAAAAAGCACACTCCCTGACTCAATCCAGAGTCCAAGGGGTTCCATCGATGCCTCTACATCCTCAAGGTCCAAAAACCCTGCACACTTAATAAAACTGAGTCAATAGCATCTGTCTATGTCAATGCAGTAAACATCATGTCATTAATCATAACGCATCATAATCAAGGACAAGGGATTTAATATCATAATAGTCCAGATCACTTGCGAGCAAGTGTCCTTAAAGAATAAGTTTTCTCAGTGCGCCAAAGCGTGATGTTGCATACACCCCCTCTTGGTCTAAACTTCATCCCGAAGTTTCATAGTATAAATGCTGAAATAAATGTATCACAATATCATAAGTCTATCTATCAAACAAAAATGAAACTGTCGATGCGTATCATATGCGTCCTCCCAGGTCACCGAGTGCAGATTATAATTGTCCCACTGGACCTTGACCTGATCTACTGTTCGACATTGTGACTGTCAAACGTGATGATCTAAGATGCGGACTGGCTCAGTCGTGAGCACTCCCTCGTCCGATACCTGCAAGGAACTCATGTCAATCACATGTGTAGGATCACTAATATAATGTCTCAAAACAAATACATGAAAGACATCGT
Source organism: Picea engelmannii (assembly GCA_009831015.1). Taxonomy (NCBI): domain Eukaryota; kingdom Viridiplantae; phylum Streptophyta; class Pinopsida; order Pinales; family Pinaceae; genus Picea; species Picea engelmannii. The sequence continues at coordinate 618,705 of ML788471.1, forward strand.
GCATATGCCTCAAAGAATCAAGCAAGGCTAGTTGATATGCCATGGGCCCCTTTCTCTCCACGATCTTGAAAGGTCCCATGAACCTAGGAGAGATTTTATCTCCCTTTCCAAACTTGATCGAACTCTTATGCGGTTTAACTCGCCAGAAGACTCGATCGCCGACCTCATAACTACGTTCGACTTGGTGCGCATCGTCGGCATAACTCTTCTGTTGATCATGTGATTCTTTAATCCTTTGTCTTATGGTTTGCATTTTCTCTTCCATTTCTTGGATCGCTTCTGGTCCCACCAAGACCCTATCCTTAAGCCGATCCCAACTCAAGGGCATCCGACATGGTCGCCCGTAAAGAAACCCGAAAGGCGCCATCTTAATGGTGCTCTGGTAATTGTTGTTGTAAGCGAACTCTACTAGTGGCAATAATTCTTCCCAACTCTTTTGTTGGTCCATCACGTACATGCACAACATGTCTTCCAAGGTTTGGTTCATTTTTTCAGTCTGTCCGTCAGTCTTTGGGTGATACGCAGTACTAAAGTTAAGTTGGGTTCCCAAGGCCTCTTGGAAACTCATCCAAAATCGTCCAGTAAACATCGATCCTCGATCAGATATAATCCTCTTAGGCATGCCATGCAACCTCACAATCTCACTGATGAAAACTCTAGCTATGTCAAGTGCCTGATACATCGTACGCACAAGAATAAGGTGAGCACTCTTCATCCGAGTGTCTATTACTACAAAAATAGAGTCATGTCCCCTTGCCGTCAGTGGCAATCCAATAATAAAATCCATCGAAATAACCTCCCATTTCGATTCTGGGATGGCATGTGGTTGAAGTAATCCTGTTGGGTGTCTATGTTCAGCCTTTACCTGCTGACACTCTAGACATCTGGCCACATAGTTGACTTTGTCGGCCTTCATTCCCTTCCAAACAAATAAGGGCTTAAGGTCTTCCCTCATCTTCGTGACTCCCGAGTGAGCCATGTAAACTACTCTATGATCCTCGCTCAGGATCAACATCCTCAACTCGTCATTTGGCGGTACACAAATCCAACTTTTAAACCTCAATAACCCATCACTATCAAAAGAAAATCCCTCATATCATGGTACCATCATGGTGTTTTATCTGATAAAACCCTCGACCTCTTTCTGCCAGTCATCATCACGCTGTAAAGTGATAATATTCTCACGTAGATTTGTTTGGAGAGGCAACACCGAAAATATGCGTGGCCTCCGACTCAAAGTATCCGCCACTCGGTTCACCATTCCCTTTATGTAAGTAATCTCAAAGTCTTACTCGCTAAGCAATTCCGGCCAATGCCGTTGTCGCGTGTTCAAGTTGCTTTGCATAAAAATGTGTTGTAGTCCACAATGATCAGTCCTTAGTTCAAATTGTCATCCAGCAAGGTAGTGTCTCCAAACCTTCAAGGCATATATGATGGCTAATAACTCCAAATCATGCGTCACGTAGTTTTCCTCATGCCTTCTCAGTTTTCTCGAAATGTAAGAAATCACTCGTCCGTCTTGCATCAAGACTCCGCCTAAACCTTCCTTGGATGCGTCCATGTATATCAAGAAGTCCATGTCCATGTCAGGGACTTTTAGTATCGATGTTGTAGTCAACAACTCTTTAAGCCTCCAAAATGCTTCCGCGCATTTCTTGGTCCAAACAAACTTCTTGTTTTTCTTCTGCAATTCCGTGATCGGATTTGCTATCTTCGAAAATCCCTCAACAACCGTCAATAGTATCCTGCTAAACCCATAAAGCTACGTACTTCTGTGACATTCGTTGGCGTGGGCCATTCCATAATAGCCTCCACCTTTGCTAGATCCACGGCGATACCTTCGCTAGAGATGACATGCCCTAAGTAGTGAATCCTTGATTAATAAAAGGAGCATTTGGACAACTTCCCATACAATTGTGCTCTCGTAGACACTGTAGCACCAAGCGCAAGTGCTCATCATGCTCCTCTATCATCCGAGAGTAGATCAAAATATCATCAATGAATACTTGGACAAACTTGTCCAAGTACTCGCAGAACACCTCGTTCATCAAACTCATGAATACACCTGGGGAGTTTGTCAGTCCAAACGGTAAACCAGTAAACTCGTGATGTCAAATCTCATCTTAAAGGTGGTCTTAGGGACATCATCCTCCTTGATCTGCAATTGGTGATACCCTGATCGCAAATCGATCTTGGAGAACACTGTCGCACCCTTCATTTGATCGAATAGATCATCAATTCTTGGTAAGGGATACTAATTCTTGATCGTAGCCTTGTTCAGTTGATGGTAGTCAATGCAAAGCCTCCACGATCCGTCCTTCTTCTGAATGAAAATAACCGGTGCACCCCATGGTGACACACTAGGACGTATTAGTCCCAGGTCCAGCAACTCCTTTAGTTGCACTTTCAACTCTCGCAACTCTGGGGTCGACATCCGATAAGGCATTCTTTCTATTGGTTCCATCCCCAGTTTCAGTTCTATGATAAACTCCAATTCCCTCTCCGACGGCATCCCAGTTAACTCCTCTGGAAATACGTTCGCAAACTCCTTCACCACTGGAAGGTGTTCTAGACCTTCCGCTACTCCCTTTTCGTTTAGTGCAAGGATTGCATAAAGCTTGCACCCCTTGGGCATACTCTTCCATAACTGTAAGGAAGAGATGAACCTCAGGGAAACTCCCTAGTTCTGTCCTACAATCACACGTCTCTATCCTTCGTCATCAACCAAGATCAACGATTTCATCTTACAGTTGAATATCGCCTCATGCGATTCCAACCAATCCATACCGATCACGACATCATAAGATCCTAAGATGGTGACGTACAAGTTGACCCTCATGACAAACTCTCCCAGGTTAAGGGAACAGCCCGTAACTTTTCCTCCAACCTTCTGTTTGGCTCCTGAAGCCATCTCTATGAAGCTAAACTCATTCTGATCGACTGCCATTACCTTAATCCTTTTTAGCGCTGTACCAGAAATGAAACTCTCAGTAGCACCGGGATCTATCAAAACACTAAGGGTCTGGTCAACGATGGTACCTGTCGTCTCAAGCACAGTCGACTGGTACTCTGTCTGGCGGTTAATCACCGCTGCATGAATCCGATGGGCCTTGCCCATATCTCCCACTGTAGTGGGTCTGGATGATCTGGACACTCTGGTACTCTCCATAGGACAGTCACGCTGGTAGTGTGGCTCCCCACACGTCCAACACCCCTTCTTCAGCCCAGTAGTCCTGGTACCCGAAGCAGAAGATGGCGGCCCACTCGCCTGGAACCCTGGTCTATTCTGCTGAATAGGCCTAAGCTGTTGCTGCTGGGGGAGATGCTGCTGCTGATGCTGTGGTCCCCGATAAGGTGTCCTCTATTGAGGTGACAGTCACCAAGGTGAAGTGAAAGTGGATCCTCTCTGGAAGCCACAATATCCTGGTGTATGTCTCACTGGTGTCTGCTACGATGTCTCAGATGGAACCTTCCCTGCTGGTCTCACTGGAGTCCTAGTCTGACCCCCACTGATAAGCTCTTCCTCTACTATGAGGGCCTTTTGGATGACATCATGCAAGGTTTGAGGCATCAAAATCCTAACCTTTTCACGCAAGCTTCCGTTAAGGCTAAACACGAACCGATTGACCTTAAGTTTCTCTGTGTTAAGGTGCGGAGCATACCGGAGCAGCTCCATAAAATGTGCCTCGTACTCGGGCACTGTACGACCTCCCTATCATAAAGCATTGAACTCATTGAGATAATGCTCAATGAATTCCTCTGAAAGGTACCTCTCTCGGAACCGTTCCTCGAACAGTTCCCATGACATGTCTTCGACGACCATGTTTAGCTGTGGTAGGAGCGTCTTCCACCATAAAAGAGCACTCCCCTTCAGTTGAAAGACTGACATGTGGACCTTCATGTTGGAGGTATAATCGTGAAGTGTGAATCACATCACCATATTCTCCAACCATGCCTTGGCGGCGACGCCATCCGGGGCACCAAAGAACTCGGGGAATTTAACCTTCTCAAGTTCACGGTGAATGCTACCCATAACGGCTGGTGCACGCGACAGAACCTCAGCAGGTGCCAGCACCCTGGCCCCATCTCTATCCAAGTGGCTGATCAGTGCCTCAGACATGTGCTGAAAAGATCTCATCATCCCGACCACGTCGCCAACTGTTATCTACTCTTGTCTGAGAACCTGCTCGCCTCCCTAGGGGTTATACCCCTCAGGTGTAGATGCTACTGGAGGCATCCTGCCTCCTCCCCTAGCACCCCGTCATCTGCCTCCACGGCGTCCTCTAACCATGATTACATGTACGCACACAATCAACTCGATTAACAATAGTATAATCAAATCATGTCATGTCAACAAAAGTCGTAGCGAATCCCAAGTCATGGGTCGAACCTGGATCTGATACCATATGTAACGAACCTCCCTGTTACGATGACAACCTCTCATAGAAAGTGCAATTTTTTTTTTTGTTTTTAAAAGTGTGTGCATGCATGTATAAGGGAACAACACATTCGACTCTGCGTCACCACCCGACGACTAACAAGACGCAAAAACAACGAACACAACAAGACGACGTAAGACACACATCAAGTAATTGCATGCATTTAACGATGAATCAATCAACAAAGAGATAGACTGACTACCCACCCGTCCTACCCTACAATGGTTAGGACCTCAAAGAAACATAAGCAGTGCTCAAGCCTAGGTTCCCATTGATTTTAACCATTTAAGGTCTCATGGATGGCGATTGTTTTGAGGAACATGGAGGTGTCTACATCCCGCCCGACACAATAAGACCAAGCATACTAAGCCAATGATAAATACACAACCATAAAATCACAATCAACAAGGTTATCTAATAACCACAAAACTACAATAACCCTTACCATACCTGATAACCACTTTACATTTTAGGTTACGAAATCTTGCAATTAAATTACAATTTCCAACCTTTTATTTATTATCGAATAACCATAAAACTACAATATCTTTTACCTTACATGATAACCACGTTACCCTTCTTATTACTAAACCCTTGCGATAAATTACTATTACATAAATTTTATATGTTTCAACCATAAAATTTCAATGACCTTACATGATAGAAATATTGCAAATAAACAATGAGGGGTTCACATTCATAAGTTATCAATGATAGCACAGTGATCTTCCTGTTGCAGGAACCTTACATTTTATATGATATCAATCACAAGGAATTACAAGAACATTCCCTAATCATAACCATATCATCACTATCTATCTTACAATAACATTACAATTAAATAACCAGGCTTTTGCCTTTTATTTGTTATGAATAACAATGACACTATGGTAACATTACCATAACCTAACCATATCAACACTTTTATATTACAATAATATTCAATTGAATTAAGGAGGACTTTACAACGTATTGTTATTATTAACAATTGGAACTACAATGGTAAGACCAGAAATTAGCCATATCGTTGCCTTTAAATTAAATAGTTTTTCAATTAAAATAACAAGGGCCCTACATTTTATTGGTCACGATTAATAATGAAATTGATGACTCTTCCATAAATAACCATATTCTTGTTATTAATATTACAAAGACCATGCGATAAAATAACATTGACCTTACTTTTAAATGATAACGATGATTGGCCTTACATTTTATCCTTAACCAACAATACATTTACAGTCACAACAGTTACATTTACATAACCAACAATAAAATATAGTCGCAACCGTTACACCCTTTCTATCACAGCGTTAGGTATCAAGACAATAAGGCTGGTAGCTATGAGTCTTGTCAGAGCCCATTTTGGCAACCAAAGCACGCATGCCATAATTCATGCATCCGGTTGGAAGCCATCAATGGCAGTGGTCAGAGGAAGAATCAATGTAATTTCCCCAAATGGCGACTGGAGGTTCTAAAAACATTTGGCAACGCCCTCCCGAAGGCACATAAATCTATTCATGCAGTGCGCAGAGAGAGGACGTGTCTGCAATTGCTGAACGCGGCCTTACACCAGTTGTAGAGGCAAGAGTAATAAGGTTTAAAATCTGTCAGGCGAAGTGTACGAGGTGGATGGGGTTTGAAGGTTAAATGAAGTATTCGTCCAATGATAATACCGCCATAAGCAATAAAAAACAAAACAATCTGGGTCATAGCAGAGAATTTAGGTCCTGTACAGGCGAATTAAAGAATGGTGATATTTAAAATATCGCCCAGCAAAATTTGCGGAAGGAATTAAAATTTTAAAGTTTACAGTGGACTACCATAGGTGAAGACATAGGTGCAATAACCAGGGCGCAGGGTGCATAGCAATCCAGGTTAGGATTGGCATGCCCATCACCGAAGAACACTGGCAAAGGAATCAACAAAAGAAAAATGCAGAGGTGCTGCGTCGGCAACCTCCAGGCAAAGGAAAACGAGTACGTTCAAGCAGAGATTACATCGGTGACTTCTCTGACGGAAAATAGAGTTTGTAGGGCATCATCCTGTGGGAAGAAAGTAAGGGACTCAGGGTGAGGGACAATCTCATCACTCGGGAAAAAATTCATAAGGAAATCATCAAATAAATTGGGTTATAGTGGACAGCCATACTGGTGAGGATATACCTATACATTACCAGTGTGCAGAAGGGAGAATTACACAAAAAAAAACATGTAACAATGAACCTACCACCCAACCGTAACAGAAAACGCCCACATTACAATCAAAATGCCCACATTCACATATGAAAAATGCCCCCAGCCATGATTAAATACCTACAGTGATACAAACTCCCGCAGTCATGGAAAATGTCCGCATTAGATTCAAATGCCCACAGTCGTACATGGAAAACGCCCATCGTAATAGAAAACGCCCTTCCTAGAACAACAGGCAATTATCAAAAGAAAATTTGCAAACAAAGGTAACCTGGGAACTGCCCTGACAACAGAACGACCCAAGCAAACCAATTTGGCCCCAAACCCACAGAAAAAGAAAATCTCAATTTAACGAGGCAAGGAGTGTTTCGAAAGCCAACACAAAATTCACCGAAATCCATTTATAAAATGACAACCAGGAACTGCATTCATGTGCCAGAGTTGAATTTCGCATGTCATGGTACCCAACGCAACTGCTAGCGATTGCCATGGCTATCATGCTTTCTCTTTTTAAATTTTTGTTTTTTCTTTAAGGGAAATACATGGCTATACACATGAAGCCATCTTACAAAACTTCTCCACATTAACACACAGTGGTAACTTCGCTACGTTTACAATGCTTCCAAGTGCATACAACCATGCAATATAACTATGATAGAGATTGTTAATGACTGTAATCTATACATCCATGATTTAAATGCTAAAATACAACATCCGGGAAAAATTACAGCACAAGAGTAACACAAAAACATGAAGGTCCCAACCAAGGAAGAGTAGAACCCAGCTAGAATGCTGACCACAATGATATTAGGAAATCAATTGAACAGAAGAAGTTTAAGACAAAATTCATCCATTAATATCATCATACAGATCCCCGCATAAATTTCTAATTCATTATACTCTATAAAATAAACGAGCGTACCTTTGCCTTGTCATCCGCCTCGAATGGAGTCCATGCGCTCCATGCTTCTCCTTCTCGCCGAATGTCGAGACCTCACCAGTACCTCCCAGTAAATTTCTAGGGGTACTCTGCTTCCCCCGTAGCCCCCTGAGCCGCAAAGGGGCCACACGCTATCCATATGGTACGTCTAGCTCCCAACTCACCTCGCAAGGCTGAGCTACCACTCCTATCCAAGCTGGGAAAACCCAACTCCTCACAAGTAATCAGTCAAGTCACAAATACAGCAGCGTAACGTTACGCTAACCACCGATCCTTTCTTCCTCATCTTCCCTTTCTTTTATAGAGTTTTTAGAACCTCCAACTTTCCCTAAATCACATTTAAATTAAGTTTTAATAAAAATATTCTAAATATTCTCCTTCGCACAAGTGTCGTCCATCCCCCTCTTTTCTCCAATAATTATTTTCCTTAAATTTATTAATTGTCTCAAATCCCTCACCCACCTAGAGTTGCTCCTAAATTTATTCCTAGGTGTTCCTAGATTCTCGTTCAGGGTTAAATACTTTCCCTAAAATGAAGTTGCTAATTTAGTTCATCTTAGAAGGTTCTTAAATGCAGATTCCTTACTATGTTGACCTCGCTTTTTAGCATAAGTTCCCCTCTTTCCCTTATTATGTTTCCCCCTATTCCTTAGTTTCCTAATTTTTATTATTCCCTTCTTTCCCCTTTTTATTAGAGCCACAATGGCAGTTGCACCATTCAATCTTTTCCTTTTATTATTAATTTAATATCTTTTTATACTTTCACAAGTTAAGAATTAATTTCTTCCTTTCAATTTTTAAATCCACTAGTTTTAATTAAATTCTTACTCTCTTCAATTTACTCTAAAATTTTTATGAAGACTAAGATTATTACTTAAGTGGGTTTTAGTTTAAATTTTTATTTTTATTTTTATACGGTCTTTTTCTTAAGGTTAAACAAAAATTTTACCCTAGAGAAGTTTTAGACTTAGGACTTAGAGTCTGAACTGGGCGACATTTAATTAGGAAAGTTGGTTAAGAATTTCTTAATGTGTTATATGTCTTAGGGCCATATAGGTTTGTTCCTTCATCAACATCAATGCAACATGCCCTTCAGGACGCACCACGTGCTCCAAGGGTGCCACTCGCCTCGTTTGTTTATTTTGTGCGACGTGCCCTTTAGGATGCACCACGTGCTCCAAGGGTGCCACTCGCCTCTTGTGTTTCTTTTGCACGATGTGCCCTTTAGGATGCACCACGTGCTCCAAGGGTGCCACTCGCCAACTTGTGTTTCTTTTGCACGACGTGCCCTTCAAGATTCACCATGTGCTCCAAGGGTGCCACTCGCCAACTTGTGTTTCTTTTGCACGACGTTCCCTTCAGGATGCGCCACGTGCTCCAAGGGTGCCACTTGCCAGCTTGACTGATTGGTAGACATCAATAACCCCTGGATTCAACACTCCACTAGGTGAACTTGTGGGAGACTAAGGGCTCTAAGGAATAAGGCCCCCACCTTATTTTCCGCCCCTTAGAATCATCATGAGCGACTGTCACAGTCTGCCCTCACGTCATCGTGGATCCTCTCAAACTAGGTAATCATTAACCTATAGTTCGAGCCACGACGAGAGTGCTAGTAGGTTGTGGCAGGGCTGCTGTCCACACCTCTCCCTCAACCTCTCTGGAAATCATGTGTGGCCCCCTTACTCCATATGTGAGTCTGGTCGGCAAGCTATCGTCAATCTGCATCATCAACAATCATGTCAAAACAAGTCCACATCATATCATCAAATCAATGTAATATCACAGTAAATAAATCAACCCAAAAAGCACACTCCCTTACTCAATCCAGATTCCAAGGGGTTCCATCGATGCCTCTGCATCCTCAAGGTCCAAAAACCCTGCACACTCAATAACACTGAGTCAATAACATATGTCTATGTCAATGCGGTAAACATCATGTCATCAATCATAATGCATCATAATCAAGGATAAGGGATTTAATATGATAATAGTCCAGATCACTTGCAAGTAAGTGTCCTCAAAGAATAAGTTTTCTCAATGCGCCAGAGCTTGATGTTACACCCCCACCATCTGGAATGGGTAATCCAAAAGCGTCAAGGGATTCGGGGGGAGGACCTCCACCCGAATACATCACGTGAGAATTGCAGAAGATCAAACTTATGAAGTTTGTCGGGGGTCACGTCAGTGAACGCGTGGAAGCCTGGTTGGAAGGCATGACAAGGTGTTTTGCCTTAAGGGACTATGCATCCAACTCAAAGGCAAAGATCACCATTTTTCAGTTAAGAGACAGTGCCTTGAATTGGTGGGGCAACCTGGAAAGACAATTGCACCTTACCCCAGACACAGTATCTTGGGAACTTTTCAAGGAGAGGTTCCGAAGGAAATATCTACCAGCATACTATGAGGAACAACAGGTAGGGGCATTTCATGCCTTAGTACAGGGAAACAAAATTTTAGAAGAATATGAGATCAGATTTATGGAACTGGTCAAATATGTTTCATATATGGACAATGACTAATGATAGGCAGAGCGCTTCGTCTATGGATTGAACCCTAAGATAAGAGCTATGGTGCGGATGTGGAAACCGTCTTCTGTAGTGGAAGTGATGGAAAATGCGCGTTATGTGGAGGAACACATGAACTTAACTGGGGGTACAAGATCGACATTTCCACATCGTCCTGGATTCGTAGGGAAGGCCCCGAGGACATTTCCTAAGGGAGAGGGCTCAAGGCCACCGCCATATGGTAACATAGTCGCTCCAAGGACAGTAGCCGCAAGGATTTCAATGGTAGCGAGTGCAGTATCTCGTTAATCGCTAATGGCGCAGACCGGTCCACGACCATATCAGGGAACAATGAGTAGGGGCAGGGGTTCTAGGGGAAGGAACTCATTTCAGAGATAGTCACATAACAGTGCATAGTTTCAATCTCGTGTTACCTGTTGGGGGTGCGTAGGACCCCATTACCAGCGTGACTGCCCAGAGTTACAATCAGGGTTTGTACATACAGAAGGAAAGGCACCGATGGGGAGAGGAAGTAGCAGCCACCAGATTTACACATCGGTTAATAATTGTCAGGCCGAACATCAATCCATGGTGGTGGAATCATCAGGTATGATAAATCATATCAATGTTAAGATTTTATTTGATTCTGGTGCAACAGATAGTTTCATTTCACCATCTGCATTAGAAAAGAGTGGGTTGGCAGCCTATGAGCACGATGACTTTAAACAAGTCAAGATGGCTTCGGGGAAAAAAAAAGCAGTAGGACCTAGTGTCGATAATTGTATAGTATACCTGGGAGTGTGCATTACCAGGTTGAAGGTATACATCACTGCTCTCGGGGCATATGACCTAATCATTGGAATGGATTGGTTAGCAGCTCACCGAGCTTTGGTAGATTGTTTTGCAAAGAGGGTGCTTTGTGTCGATGATGAAGGAAGACCAGTAGAGATCTAGGGTGTACAGAGAAAAGTGTCGTTACACTTTGTATCAACTATGAAGGTTAAGCGATGCTTGAGGCAAGGGTGTCTATTGTATGTAGTGGAAGCAGTGAATGAAAAGAAGGGACCCTCATTGGATCAGTAATCGGTATTGTCAGAATTTCAGGATGTTTTTCCGAACGAGTTACCAGGGTTACCTCCTAAGAGGGATCTTCATTTTAATATTGAGCTAAAACCAGGTGCAGAACCAATCTACAAGACTTCGTATCGGATGACAGCGCTGGAACTTTGTGAATTGAAAATGCAGTTGAAACAGTTACTGGACTTAGGGCTAATAAGACCCAGTGTTTCACCCTGGGGCACGCCGGTAATTTTTGTAAAGAATAAGGACGGATCCTTACGACTGTGTATAGACTATAGGGACTTGAACCGTGCAATAGTGAAAAATAGGTACCCAATGCCACGAATAGATGACCTCTTTGATCAGATAAAAGGAGCAACGATATTCTCCAAGATTGATTTGAGATCAGGGTATCATTAGTTAAGGATTAAGGAAGGTGATATCCCAAAAACTGCCTTTCAAACTCGGTTTGGACATTACGAGTTTGTTGTAGTACCTTTTAGATTGACCAATGCGCCAACAGTATTCATGAGCCTCATGAACGACGTATTCTAGAAGTACTTAGACCGTTTTGTACAAGTATTTTTAGATGACATCCTCATCTATTTTAAGAATGAAAGAGAACATGAGGAACACTTGCGAATAGTGTTGTCCTTCCTTAGAGAGAACAAATTGTATGGGAAGTTGTTGAAGTGTTCCTTCTTCCAGAAAGAGATCCACTATTTAGGTCAGATCATTTCCATCAAAGGAATCTTTGTGGACCCAGAAAAGGTAAGGGCCATTATGGAGTGGCCAGTGTTGAAAAATGCCCATGAGGTGAGAAGCTTCATGGGGCTAGCAGGTTATTACCAGAGATTTGTGTAAGGGTTCTCAAAAACAACAAAACCCATCACCACCTTGCAGCGCAAGGGGGTCAGGTATGAATGGACAGTAGAGTGTGATAGTGCATTCATTGAGCTTAAGAGGTTACTAACTAGTGCACCAATTCTACTAGTGTCGGATATGGAAAAGGACTTCATAGTCTACACGGATGCCTTGAAGAAAGGGTTGGGGGCTGTGCTAATGTAGGATGGAGGAGTGATAGCCTATGCATCAAGAAAGTTGAAGAAACACTAAGAGTTATACGCGGATCATGATTTAGAGTTGGCAACTGTAATGTTAGCTCTGAAAATTTGGAGGCACTATCTTGTGGGGCGAAAATTTGAGCTCAAAACAGACCATCAAAGTTTAAAAGATCTCTTCACTCAAAGAGATCTGAATGCCAAGCAAAGGTGATGGAGTGAGTTTATGAGTGAGTATGAATTTGGTATTTCGTACATCAAGGGAAAGGAAAATGTGGACGCAGATGCCTTGAGTAGGAGACCACGTATCTTCTCCTTGGTAACATTAAAGGTCAATCTGAGGGAACATGTGTTGACACAACTCCAACGAGACAGTTGGTATTTAAAGGTTACTTCAAACCTCTAGAGCGAGAGGCAGTTAGATCCAAAGTATGAAGGATATAGTCTGGAAACTAATGGACTGTTAAGATATCAAGGAAGGATGTACATCCCTGAGAATGGGGATATTCAAAGCATCATACTGAAGGAATCCCATAGAGAACTTTATTGTGCGCATCCGGGTGTGAAGAAGATGTACGCAGATATGAGGAAGATCTTCTTCTGGGTAGGCATGAAGCGCGATCTAGTCCATTTCATCGCCAAATGCCTGGAGTGTCAACAAGTGAAAGCCGACCACCATCACCCGATAGGCCTCCTACAACCACATGATGTTCCTATGTCCAAGTGGGAAGTCATATCTATGGATTTTGTTGTGGGGTTGTTGCTCACATCTCATAGACACAATGCCATTCTTGTGATAGTGGATAAGTTAACCAAGAGTGCTCATTTTATTTCAGTTAGAGACACTTATGATGTCACTGATGTGGCACATGTGTTTGTAAGCAAGGTTATCCGTTTGCATGGGATACCTAAAAAGATCATTTCAGATAGGGACTCCAGATTCACTTCTAGGTTTTGGATAAGTTTACAGTCAACGTTGGGGACTCAGTTGAACTTAAGCACAACTTATCATCCTGAAACAGATGGGAAAACTGAGAGAGTAAATCAAGTCATGGAAGACATGCTTAGGATGTATGTAATGGATAATCAAACCCAGTGGGAGAAGTACCTACCTTTGGTAGAGTTTGCCTACAATAACAATTATCATAGCTCCATCGGAACGCCACCCTACGAAGCTTTGTATGGGAGGCCATGAAAAACGCCATTGAGTTGGGATAGACTAGAAGATCGAGTAACATTTGGGCCAGAATTGATTCAAGAATTGGAGGAACAGGTGATTCAAATTAGGCAGATACTAAAGGAAGAAAAAAATAGGTAGAAAAGCTATGCGGATGCACACAGGACTGACCGAAGTTATGAAGTGGGAGACCAGGTTTTCATTCATATCAGGCCTAATAAGAGTACCATATGGTTCAGGAAGGGGACAAAGTTGTCACCTCGGTTTATAGGACCATTCAGGATCCAAGAGAAAAT
>ML788471.1:635829-653898 GCA_009831015.1 Picea engelmannii
TATCATCAACAAATCATCTCCACAAGGAACACAAAGAACACAAGATGTATGTACAATTTTTCCTTTTATTATGGACTTCAATCCGGGGGTTTTTCAGCAACAACTGATTAAAGTACAACTCTACAAGAGAACCAGCTCTATATGCAAGACTCATCTTACATTCTCAGCACCAATTGATATGAGGCAACAATCCTCAATAGATATCAATTTGTCAACATAAATAAGTGCATCAACCATGCACCAACCTGTGCCAAACAACCTATAATCAACCTGTACCATAAACAAGTGCATCCAACCATGTACCAAGTATATATCAATAATGTGTCAACTAATAATCAACAATGACTCATCAATATGTACCAACATCATGAACTATACACCTCATGTATGTGTCAACTCATCAACTACTTGTCTCAACCATGACTAGTTTTGGATTAGTCAACAACCCCAACTTGAAATAATCATAACTTTGTACCTATAATGAATAAATATCTGAAATGGATACAAAATTTTCTTCAGTTTGTTTTATTAAATTTCTCTAGGTGGCAATACTTTGAACCTCTCAGAAGAGGAGTTATAGAAAAAATGGCATACCTTGCTGAATTTTGTCTTATTCTAGAGAGCGGCCTTGTAGAGTGTGCCTCGCACAAAATATTCATTGAATTGATATAAAACTATTTCAAAACATACTAAATACTATACCCTAACCAACACACTTTGTCTCACTGAATTTTTATTTTTTATGAAGGAGTTATGACGTTTTTACCTTAAACACTTATTTTTGACTAGTTTCAGGACTAGCCACAAACCCTATTTTCCACGGAGTGTAACTCCCAAAATACAATGACCCACAAGATGAATTTTTTACCATAGATACTTGGGTATGTTGTCTCAATGGAATATCAATTTCATGGTCTGAATCATTATATTAAAAATGTTATAGATAAAATGGTGAGATGACCTGTAAATAACATACCTTAGAAAGCATCATCAAAAGAATTTATCCTCCCTTCAATTTCGACCCTCTTTTCTTCACCTTCCTTATGAAATTAAGCTTGGATATCCTTGGTTACCTTAGTCACCTATATATATTTAATATTCTCAAGTGTTCCACACCAAAAATTCTCAAGAAGCTCTCACAAGAAGCTCTCCATCAATACTCCAAAAGATATTCTCACAACAAGCTCTCCATTGATCCACAAAAAGGGTGATGTACAAGAGACCATTGTTATCTTATTTATACTTTCATCCTCTAGGTCACTTAACCCATTTTTAGGTCACTTAAACCATTTCTAGATCACTTAACCTATTTTCCTTATTTTAGGGTTAACCACTTTCCATAAATATAAATTTCTCCAATGTTTTATCATTTAAATATTCCTTCTTGATTTTCTCATCTTACTTTATCATTTCTTGATTTTTTCACTTCTCTTTATTATTTAAATAATCCACTTTGACTTTGTCACCTTACTTTATCATTTAAATAATGATTTCTTCTTTTAGGTCACTAAAGCCAATTCTAGGTCACTTAACCTATTTTCCATATTTTTAGAGTTAACAACTTTCCATAAATAGAAGGCTCTCCAATACTTTATCATTTAAATATCCCTTCTTGATTTTGTCACCTTACTTTATCATTTCCTAATTTTGTCACTTCTCTTTATTATTTAAATAATCCACCTTGACTTTGTCACTTTACTTTATCATTTAAATAATGATTTCTTCTTTTAGGTCACTTTGACTTCTTTGACCTTGGGGGCTTCAAGCCTTCATGTGGGGTTCCTTCATCTTCGTAAGGCCATAAATCTCAAATCATGAGGAGTTATGTGACATTCCACATACCACTGGAAATGGCATGACAAGCATTATCCATCTAGGATAGTTTCACCAACAATTTCCTTGATCTTCATCTCATTATTCCACTTACAAGCATGGGTCCTCAAACCATTCTTCTATGATAAATCAATCCTTAAAGCATCTTCCCGTGAGGGATTTCACCATAAGGGGATCACTTTGGAGTTCATCAATTTGTGCACCTTATCAATCATGATAATAAAATAATGAGAGCAAGGGTCCTCCAACCATTCTTCTAGGATAAGTCAATCCGCAAAGCGTATTCTTGTGAGGGCTTTCACCATAAGGGGACCACTTTGGAGTTCATCCACTTGTGCACCTTATCAATCATGATAAGACAATAATGAGTCATCTATACATTTTTCTAGCAATCCATAATATACCAATGAAACCACAACAATCCATCTTCATCATGTATCAATGACAACTCATTGATCCATCTTCATCATATCAATGAAAACTCATTGATCCATCTTCATCATATCAATGAAAACTCATTGATCCATCTTCATCTATGCATTCTCATCAAGGAAANCATCATGTATCAATGACAACTCATTGATCCATCTTCATCATATCAATGAAAACTCATTGATCCATCTTCATCATATCAATGAAAACTCATTGATCCATCTTCATCTATGCATTCTCATCAAGGAAAATACATATTATATTACAGCAATCATAAATCAATCAATCATTTGACATCAATCAATCACTTGACATCAATCAATCAAACCATTTTCATCAATGACAACATGATCCAACAAGTTTATAGTAAAATTAGGTCCCTTTATGTATCCCTTAGTTTATAGTAAAATTAGGTCCCTTTATGTAACTTTAGGTGACCATAAAATATTTTAGAGTTATGTATTTAGCTCAACTATATCCATAACTATCCAACAATTTGTCCTTAAATCTCTCAAGTGATCCAAATATATAATATAGCATTTTCACAGTTCATATGTTATATAATATAACATTATCACAAAAATTACATTTGCTCCACCTCATCTTAATTTATATTAGGAATACAAACAACCCTCAATCCCATCCCATTTAACATGTCAATAAAGGAATTAGTATAAAAACTCAATGGCATTTAAACAATGCTAATGGGAAGTTTAAAGCAATGGCATACAATCCATGTTCATGCAAAACCTTCACCTCGTTGTGATTGAAACATGGGTGTGTGAGGTTATGAAAATTAAACTCTTTGTTTTGGGGATTCTAATGCATTACATTATATGCGGTCTTTGTGGATCCAACCATAGGGAACTTTTAATGAATCCACCTGCATGTTGTTTTTCTGAATTGATTTCCCTTGGTGAACCCAACTTTCTGATTTCAATGACTCCTTTGTGTGAGTTTTGTTGATTATTATGAAAATATTGTGGTTTTATATTCTATCCCTTATCCCTTTAGTCATTAGTCTTTGCCTGAACAGTCACCTAGGAGCTGAATCAATGTTCGTCACTTCGGTATTTAAAGACCTATAGATTCAAATGCCCTGCTTTTATGTGCATGGATGATGAGTAAAGGATAATAATTTGTCCTATTGTCTATCCCTTAATTATATTTTAGTTGATTGATTTATCAATGAATGTTTAGTCTTTGCATATTCTTCTTTGATGTGGATTGTGAATGATAAACCTCTGAGTTGAATGATAGTCCGTTGGAGAACCCAACTTCTAATTTCAATGATTTCTATGTGTGGGTTTTATTGATTATTATGAAAGCATTATGGTTTTATCTTCTGACACTTATCCCTTTAGTCATCAGTCCGTTCCTGAGCAGCCAGCCAGGAGATGAATCGATGGTCGTCATTTCGGTGTTTAAAGACCTATAGATTCAAATGCCCTGCTTTTTTGTGCATGGATGATGAGTGAAGGATAAGAATTTTCCATGTTGTCTATGGACCCCTTACTTATCTTTGAGTTGATTGATTCATGGCTGAATGTCTAATATTTGCATCTTCATATTTGATGTGCATTGTGAATGATAAACCTCTGATTTGAATGACAGTCCCTTGGCGAACCCAACTTCTGATTTCAATGACTTCTATGTGTGGGTTTTATTGATTATTATGAAAAGATTATGGTTGTATATTCTGTCACTTATCCCTTTAGTCATCAGTCCATTCCTGAGCAGTCGGCTAGGAGACGAATCGACGGTTGTCACTTTGGTGTTTAAAGACCTGTAGATTCAAATGCCCTGCTTTTCTGTGCATGGATGATGAGTGAAGGATAATAATTTTCCATGCTATCTATGGACCCCTTACTTATATTTGAGTTGATTGATCCATGGATGAATGTCCAGGCTTTGCGTCTTCTTCTTTGATGTGCATTGTGAATGATAAACCTCTGAGTTGAATGGCAGACCCTTGGTGAACCAAACTTCTAATTTCAATGACTTCTATGTGTGGGTTTTATTGATTATTATGAAAAGATTGTGGTTTTAACTTTTGTCACTTATCCCTTTAGTCATCAGTCTGTTCCTGAGAGGTCAGCCAGGAGCCGAATCGACGGTCATCACTTTGGTGTTTAAAAACCTATATATTCAAATGCCTTGCTTTTCCATGCATGGATGATGAGTGAAGGATAAGAATTTTCCATGATGTCTATGGACCCCTTACTTATCTTTGAATTTATTGATTCATGGATGAATGTCTAGTCTTTGTGCCTTCTAATGAGCGAATACCTATGTGGCTTGATTGATTAAAACTTCGATTTATCTCTACATTTTTAATTGCTTGAACTTGTGTACATCTCTACATTTTTATTGATAAACTCTACATTGTGGATAAATATTGAGGAGAGATGTCGACACAGGATTCTCCAAATATTCCTCACAAATACTCTAGGTATTCTCAAGAAGGAAGAACAAGAACTCCTTCTTCGACTGAGACTCCGAGTGAGCAACAACAATCTCGTCAGAGGAGATTTTCAAACGAGTCTGTGACAGATAAATTATAGAACCTGCTCAGGACATTATTATGGATGCAACCTTCTTAGATAGGTTTCACATTGATACTCCTACACCTGAGAATATAGGGAATACCTCTGGACAAGAGAATATTTCTGGTAATTTTCTTTGATTTTGTTTATATTTTTTGTATTTTTTTTGTATTTAAATTTATGTGAGGTTAAATCCTGAAGTTACTTTCAAATGTGTGTGTAGAAAGTAAATTTAGAGAAAGGGCCGATAATGAGAGTGACTTTCATGAATATTCAAATGTTGATGTAGAGGGTGAAGTTGGATTTAGGAGGCCACGTTACTAAGAAACAAAATATTACATGGCTATGTCCACCTATCCTTCAGATGTTGGTGATGAACTTCCCTTGGAAGGGAATACTAAAGAAATAATGCTTGAGTGATGATCAGGTGTTAAAAAGAAGTTGGAAAATGATTTGGTGGTCTTGGAACTCCCTCAGGAGAGAAAACAAAGTTTGCAAATTGTTTTGAATTCATTGGAAAACTTTATGGACATATATCAGAAGATGGGGCCAACCACTGACAATTTTGTTGATCTAATGAGGCTATGAAAGTCAGAGGTGATGGGTCGTGATAAATGGAAGTTAGAAAAAAATAGAGTTTCAAAAGAGGACGCCATTTCCATGTTCAATTTCTAAGAGGGCCCAAAACGGAAGATGTTGAAGGTGCAATATTTTAAGCAACCTGACTTTGAAGGACATCTGTATAACATATTTTTGGTGGCATATGGGAAATTGTCATGGAACAATGAGGTTCCACACTATTTTGCAAGACAATTTTTTGCAGAGTTTTTTTTACACATGCACCCTGATTAAACTAGTCTACCATCCAAATATTATGTGAATGGTAAAGGATGTACATATGATCGCAAATGGGCATATTGAAGTGCGGCATTTCCGAGGCCTCCACAAACTTTAGTACCTTTCCCAACAGGGGCATTTGATTCACTTTTAGAGATCTGGCCTACATCAGAAGTTGGCAAAGAGGTCAGGACTGCAATCGGGGAAAACTTGGAAGCGATTTTTTATGGTGTTGATGTTCGCATGAAGTGTCAGTGAGTGGAATCCAATTCCTAGGCCACATTTGTTGATAAAAAAAATGTGGAGTTAGATACAATGTCAACAAAAGATGTTTTGGAGTATGCAAAATTTTGCAGGGATGGTTGGAAGAAGGTCATTCAGAATGATGACCCGAACCACATATTGGTATGTGTTCTATTTAGGAATTTTTTGATGCATTTTATGATAGTCTATTTCTAGTTCTAGATTTAGATATCATTGTCTCTATAAAAATAATCGAGTTCTTCTTGCCATTAATTGTAGTTTTGAGATATGTTAAATGAATCTCCAGTCAATAGGGGACTTGATTCTACAAGTTTAAATTTGGATGGGTTGAATCAGGTATGTGGTTTCTAATAGTTGTTCAATCTCCACTCTTTTGAATAAGAGATCAACAATATTTATAATTTTGTATAACTGTGAACACATTGAATCCTAGATTTAGTTCTTAGTTGTGTTGTTCACGGATATCTATTCCATCTCCTACTACTTGGGAAGGATTGTCTCAATTCTCATTGGGAGAGTTTGAAGAGGGTGGGAGTTCACAGGTATCATTTAATGTCTTAAAATAATTTAAATTTAACGTGTTATAATCATTTAAATATAATTTTTCAAATTTTCAAATTTGAAATGTGTTATATAGGCTACTGTGGAGAAGAGAGTACCTGAGAGTGTGAATGGAAAGGGAGATTGGGATTGAGGAAGCAGAGGAAGCACCTAGATTAGGGAAGGATGTGTCCATTCAGGTTGATTCATAAATTTATGTTCTTGACTTTTATCAAATTTTTATTTTCTCAAATTTTTAGTTTAGCCTTTCCTATTCAACGCTTTGATCAATTATTTTGAAATATATAGAACCCCTAGATAAGTTTATCGTTATCTTAAATGGTTTACATTCAAACTTATTTAAGGTTAAATCATGATAAAGACCTAATTTTGAACATGAACATATTTGAATATTTGAGAACAGACTCTATCCCACATCAGAAAATAAAAAGTTTCTAAATTTTCCTCGATTGCATTCCTTGCTTTCTTGTCAAAGAATGGCGTAGTATGAACAAATTTGTGTTTTCTACATACAATGAAGTGAATTATGTTGGCAGGGCTTACAATTTGCACAGGGCGGTTTGTACAGTTTGCATAGGACTTGGTTTTCTCATTAATGTCAAACTTTAAAATTCCAAAGGGGGAGTTTGTTGGTCAGTTTGCACAGGAACTGTGGATCAGTTTGACTCCATTTTAGAGTTTTCGATATCGGTATTTGGAGGAGTCAAGGAAGCAACTCACGACAGAAAATCGCGAAATGCAAAACCATGACTTAATCTCCATTTCGGAGTTTCAGATACAAGGAGTTGGACGTGTCAAGGACACTCACAACAAGAATGATGAAATGGTGAAATGAGAAAGATCATAGCATCAACAAAGACTCCATTTCGGTGTTTTGCAGACTGGGAAATCAAAGATCAAAGGAACTTTAACCTTTGAAGTAGGAAACCCCGAAATCCCAAAACAGACATGACAAAGGCCCATGAAGTTTCAAAATCATGATAAGATCTGGACCATTGGGTCCATAGGTCATGTGGCGAAAGATTGTAATTCGCTGACTGGAAAGTCAAAGGAACGAGATTCCCTAACCTCTCGAACTCACGATGTGAGAAATCGTGAAATAATCCTATTTGTTGGATCAAGGACAAGTATGGGTTGTCAAACCCAGGAGGTGAATGTGGCAGACCATGTCAGCAAGGACAGGTGGAAGCTTATGTCAGAAAGGACATGTGGCACAATCATATAAGAACAAGTGTCAAGTTGATTTGGAATTTCAGGAACCTAGAAATCACAATTCTGAGTGACACATGGCAGACACATGGATCATGACACGTCATCGAGTGACGTCATTCCAGGAATTTAGTTTCAGGATTTTTAGCATCTACTCTCCCCCAAAGTCTCAAAAGCTGAAGTTCCAAGGTGGAGGATAGTCGTTCGATCACCACGGATCGTGGACCGTTGATTTGAAGAGTGAAGCGGTCAAATGATTAGTAGGTGGTCATAGGCTATGGTCACATCGTCAAGAGTTGGAGGAAGTGCTAACAACTAAACTCCATTTCGGAGATCGCAACTTGGAGAGTCAAGAGTCCTCGCAACAGGAATTCGCGACATGTGAAATCGCGAAATGCCAAAATGAGAAAAACACCTTTTGGTGTAGGCTGTGGTCACCGTCAGTGATCATGTGAGAGGGAGGAGCTAGCACCAAGCTAAGCTCCTTTTCGACGATCGTAACATGAAGAGTTGAGACTCTTCACCACAGGAATGTTGAAATGCCGAAATGAAAAATGGAGAAATCAACGCGAGGCCTTGTGCTTGTAATCCAACGGTGTTGGATACTTGGAAATCTGATCGAAGGGCTATTGTTGCTCTTCATGATTAATTGTTCATTTATGATTCAGTTAGCAGCACTGAATCATGGTTCTTGGACGATTGGCATTTCAGTTGCTGAAGCGTTGTTCTAAGAATTTGAGGGGTAACCGAAGGGGTTGTAGAAGATAAAAAGAAATACGTAGTGACTGTGTGGTGTTGGTGCGTATGGAATTAATGGTACAGTCGTAGCTCTAAGGTAAAATTCATTTTTGTAAATGAATATAAAACCAAAATAAAATCATACAGGGATAGTGAGAAGAAATGATGAAGATATAGCAGAGATCAAGGGGAGAAGAATGGATTTTGATATGATTATATAAACATAGATGACTTGAATGATGAATCCTTTGCTAGAGAAGATAAAGAGTTGGTTTGTAGGTTCTTAGTGACAGAGAAGGATTCCAAGGTGGTAGGGAGGAGCAAGGGGAGTCTGTAAAAGTCTCTTGTACAAGTTGGTTCTTGTACATCTAGGAGTTGTAACTTCCATTCAGTAGGTGTTGAAGAAACAGAGGTAGAAGCCTCATCCGGGTTGTAGCTCAGATAAAATAAGAATGCAAAGAGGAGTTGGAGCTTTCCTTTCATTCATAAGAAGAAGAGGTTTTTCCCTTTTGGGTTTCCTCATGAAAAATCACTGTGTCATTGTTTCATTTATGTGATTGTATATTTATTGGTTAAATGTATTACTGCAATTTAAAT
The DNA here is from genome assembly GCA_009831015.1 of Picea engelmannii. NCBI lineage: Eukaryota > Viridiplantae > Streptophyta > Pinopsida > Pinales > Pinaceae > Picea > Picea engelmannii. The sequence goes on from ML788471.1 coordinate 644,847, forward strand.
GTTAAAGGCATGATTTATTGATTAATAAGTAATCTTCTTATAAAATGAAAGAAATTTTATACAACTAATTCACACCCCCCCTCCCCCCCCCTCGCCCTCTCAGTTGACTTATCATGTTCAACAATTGGTATCAGAGTAGGTTACTTCAAGATATCAGTTTAACCATTGGAAGTTTTTGATCATTCATAATGGATAAGAAGTCATAATTTACAAAACATGGATTTCCTTTGTTTGATGGTCATAATTATGCTTTTTGGAGTATTAGGATGATGCTGCTTTTACAAACTCAAGGAGTAGATATCTGGAAGTCTGTACTAAATGAATATAAATTCCCAACAACCATTCCATTACATGCCACAGGTAAGAGACTCTATGAGAGTAATTCCAAAGATATGTTTGCAATACTAGGAGGTCTAGCAGGGTCAGAATTTGTTAAAGTTATGCATTGTGCATCAACAAAAGAAATATGGGATAAATTGAAAAATGTATATGAAGAAGACACTAAGGTAAAGAGTTATAAGCTACAATCATATAGAAGTCAATTTGAAAGCCTGAAAATGGAAGAATATGAAGATATAGCTACCTACTTTCTTCGTATTGATGAAGTTGTTAATACCATGAGAGGTCTAGGAGAAACAGTTAATAATAATATTATTGTGAAAAAGGTACTTAGATCACTTCCTGCAAGATTTGATTCAAAAATATATGCATTAGAAGAAAGAACAGATCTTGATACTTTAGAAATGGATGAATTACATGGAATACTAATAGCATATGAGATGAGAACCTCTGGTTAGAATTATTTCAGGAAAGAAGCATCTTTCAAGGTAGCAAAGAAAGATAAGAAAAAGGTTGAAGCAAAAATTAGCAGTCATGAGGAGTCAGAAGGTGATGTGGAAGAAGCAAATTTTGTTAAAAATCTGAAAAGAGGTACTGGCAAGTATAAAGGTAAGCTTCCTCTGAAATGCTTTGGTTGCAGCAGAATAGGACATTTTGCATCTAAGTTCCCTTACAATAAGCATACTTATAATGAAGAAGACAGTGATATAAAACCTAAGGAATTCAAGAATATACATAAGAAGTTTTTTCAAATAAAAACTTACAAAAAGAAAAGCATGTGTATAAAAGATGACAGTGATATTTCAGAATCTAGTGAGAGTGATGACAGTTTAGATGTACAACTTTTTATGGCTATGGAAAAACAGGATGATTAGTTTGGTGAAGAAGAAGAAAGTGAAGTTGATCTAGAAGCTGAACTGGTAACTGCTTTAAGTGAAGTAATAAAAGTTAGAAGGGAATGAAAACATTTTAAAAGAGAAATTGAGAATCTAGAATTTGAATTACAGAAATCAAATGCTTTGATTGATAGCACTAAAATCATGGTAGTTGACTTAAAACTTAAAATAGAAGAGGCTAGAGTGAATGAAGAAGCTCTAACTAAAATGATTTCATAAAATGATAAGGAAAATGAAGGTTTAAAATTTGAAGTAGTCTCTTTAAGAAATAAAGTACAAGAAAATAACATGAATCAGAGTTCTCAAGTGTTAGATCAAATTATTAGTAGTCAAAGATCAACATATGATAAGACTAGAATTGGTTATAAATCTACAGTAACTAATGGATGTTCTAGTTCAAGTGTTGAGAAAGTAGGTACAGAGGATAATCATGAGAAAATTACTAGCAAGAAGATGGAATCAGAAAGGAAAGAAGAAAATCAAGGTTCAACAAGGCATAGAATAAGTTATGACATACATCAAAACAGGTTTGAAGGCCATTGTTTCTTTTGTTATAAGTATGGACATAAGGCTACTTTTTGTAATAGTTTTCCAAGAAAGATAAATGCACATAACAATCATGAAAAGTCTAATTTTGAATATGAAAGAGGACATGGTAAAACTAGTCAAAACAATATGAACTACTCTTACAACAGATTTGACACCTTAAGATATGAGATTGAATGTTACAAGTGTAACAACTTTGGGCATGTGTCAATAAATTGTCCTATGAGTTTTCAGAAATTTAATGAACCCACTTACACAGATCTGAAAACCAAATTTTGGAAAAAGAAAAGTGAAAATCTGAACAATGAAAAATGCACTATAGCTCTACAAGAAGAACATAGAGTAAAATGGGTTGTGGATAGTGGATGTTCAAAGCATATGACAGGTAGAAAACAACTCTTTGTTGAACTAGATGAAGGAAAAGAAGGTACAGTCACCTTTGGAAATGATCAATCAACTAGGATAGTTGGAAAAGGAATTGTATGTCTAAACAACAAGAAAATCATGGCTGAAAATGTCTTATTGGTTGAGGAAATGGAACATAACTTATTGAGTGTAAGTCAAACCTGTGATAAAGGTCTCTTTATGATTTTTGATTCAAAAGGATGTCAAATCAGGGATATAAAATCAAATAAACTAGTTGGAACAACCACAAGAACCTCAAGCAACATTTACATACTAGATGAAGAAAAATAAAATGTTATCTTGGGAGTGAAGATGAAAGTTGGTTGTGGCACAAAAGACTTGGACAAATTAACTTTGAAAATCTGATTCAGTTGAATAAAATGGAAGCAATAAGAGATTTACCTATCATAAAGGATCTTTCAAGTTCTGTCTGCAAGCAATGTCAACATGGTAAGCAAACTAGAGTTAAATTCAAAACCAGAGAACATTCAACAACTAAACCATTGGAAATAGTACATGCTGATGTCTGTGGACCTATGAGAACATCACGGTTAAAAGGAGAAAGATATTTTCTACTATTTGTGGATAACTTTACTAGAATGACATGGATGTTTTTATTGAAAAAGAAATTTGAAACTTTTAGTTGTTTTCAAACCTTCAAGGAGTCAACCGAAAATGAATGTGGCATGAAAATTAAATGTTTAAGATCAGATAATGGAGGGGAATTTGTGTCTAAATAATTCAATAGATACTGTGATGAAAATGGGATAAGAATAAATTTTTATGTTACTCAAACACCTCAACAAAATGGAGTAGTTGAAAGAAAAAATAGGACTGTTATGGAGATGGCTAGAACTATGCTCAATGAATCTAAACTAAGTAATATACTATGGCCTCAATATGTTCATACTACTGTTCACATTTTAAATAGAAGCTTTCTAAGAAACAATTATTTTAAGACACCCTATCAGTTATGGAAAGACAGACCAACTAGTGTTAAACATTTCAGAATTTTCGACAGTAAATGTTATATCAAAAGAGTTGACAAGCATTTCGGTAAGTTGGAATCTAGAACAGATGAAGGTATTTTAGATGGGTATTCATGTTCAAGGAAATCTTATAAATGTTACAACTTCATATTGAACAAAATAGTTGAAGCCATAGATGTGAAATTTGATGAGTCCTCATTTTTGAAGTCTAAATCTAAACAAAAGAATCATCAAATATATGAGATAGATGACAAGCACAAAATGAATGACGAGGTAAGTGAAACAGAAGAAACTAAGGCTATTGACAGTGAAAAATTAATTCCTACTTTGACATAGGGCACAACTCCATCCAAAATCATGACTCCATCAAAGACTCCAAGCAAGAGAATACAGAAAAATCACCCTGAAGAACAGATAATTGGTGACATAAATGCAGGTGTTGGAACAAGAAGAAGAAGGAAGAATCCACCTCAACTCATGAACAAGTATCTTTACTTTCTCTGATTGAACCCAAAAATATGGAAGAAGCAATTAAAGATGAGTATCGAATGAAAGCAATGAATGAAGAACTTATTCAAATAGAAAAGAATAAGACATGGGAATTGGTTCCTAGACCTTTGAATAAGAATGTCATAGGGGATAAATGGGTTTTCATAAATAAGATGGATGAAGAAGGTAAAATAACTAGAAACAAGGCTAGATTGGTTTGTAAAGAGTATGCACAAGTAGAAGGAATAGATTTTGGAGAAACTTTTGCTCTTGTTGCAAGAATGGAATCCATTAGACTGATTCTAGCTTATGTCAGTTCTAAACACATTAAAGTTTACCATTGGATGTAAAGTCTACATTTTTGAATGGTGATTTAGAGGAAGAAGTATATATGGAACAACCAGATGGTTTTCAGGTACAAGAAGTAGAACAGTATGTTTACAGGTTGAAAAAGAAATTGTATGGCCTGAAGCAAGCACCAAGGGCTTGGTATTCCATAATTGACAATTACTTGAGGTAGCAAGGATTTAGGAAAGGTAACACTGATAGTAATCTATATATTAAAGAAGAAAATGATAGCGTGATCATTGTTGAGATATATGTAGATGATATCATTTTTGGTAGTGATGATAATAGGCTCAGTAAACAATTTGTTGAAAGTATGCATAAAGAGTTTGAGATGTCCATGCTAGGAGAAATGAAGTTTTTATTAGGCTTTCAAATTACTCAATCTGATAAAGGTATTTCCATTTCTCAAACCAAGTATATCAATGAAATGCTTAAGAAATTTTAGATGGAAGATTCTAAACCAGTTGGCACTCCCATGGTTACTGGTTGTAAATTAAGTAAGTTTGATGATACTAAAGATGTTGATCAAACAGTATACAGATCTATGATTGGTAGTCTTCTTTATGCTACAGCTACAAGACCTGATATTATGCATGCAGTTTGTCAAGTTGGCAGGTTTCAGGCTTCACCAAAAACTTCTCATCTACTTGTAGTCAAAAGAATTTTCAGATATCTTAAGTGGACAACATAGTATGGTTTATGGTATCCTACAGGTAATCAGTATGATTTATATGCTTTCACTGATGCTTATTGGGTAGGTTGTGTTGATGACAGGAAGAGTACTAGTGGAGCAACATTTTTTCTTGGAGGATGTCTTGTAAGTTGGTCAAGTTAAAAACAATCAGTAGTGTCTCTGTCTACTGCTGAAGCAGAATACATTACAGTTGCAACTTGTTGCACTCAGATTCTATGGATGAAACAAATGTTGGAAGATATATATATTCATTATAATGAACCTATATCTATCTTTTGTGATAATACCAGTGCAATTAGTATTTCTAAAAATCATGTTATGCATTACAAAACAAAGCACATTCCCATTAAATTTCATTTTCTAATAGAGCAGGTTATGTCTAAAGTTATTAAAGTGGAATATGTTGGCATAAAGGATCAGATAGCAAATGTTTTTCCTAAACCTTTATCTAGAATGAAATTTGAAAGTCTCAGGGATCATTTGGGGGTTTACCCTCTGTAATTTCATTTCATTCTCAAATATTGCATGGGCTTCATTATAAAATCAGACTACACAGGTTTATTGACTATTATTGATAGGGGGAGTTGCTGCTGAAATGATACATCTTTGCAAGTGATTTTCCTTGCTCAGGGGGAGTATGGTTGATATCTTTTCCATAGATGTCAAAAGGGGGAGAAGAGATTTAAAGTTTTCCATCAATGCCAAAGGGGGAGTTTGTTGGCAGGGCTTACAGTTTGCACATGCCAGTTTGCATAGGACTTGGTTTTGTCATTAATTTCAAACTTTAAAATGCCAAAGCAAGAGTTTTTTGGTCAGATTTCATAGGCACCGTGGATCAGTTTGACTCCATTTCATAGTTTCGGATACTAGGAGTTAGAGAAGTCAAGGAAGCAACTCACGGCAGAAAATCACGAAATGTGAAACCATGACTTAATCTCCATTTTGAAGTTTTGGATACCGAGAGTTGGAGGTGTCAAGGACACTCACAACAAGAATGATGAAATTGTGAAATGTGAAAGATCAGAGCATCAAAAAAGACTCCATTTCAGAGTTTCGTAGACCAAGAAATCAAAGATCAAAGGAACTTTAACCTTTGAAGTAGCGAACCCTGAAATCCTGAAACAGACATGACGAAGGCCCATGAAGTTTCAAATCACGATAAGATCTAGACCGTTGGGTCCATAGGACACGTGGTGAAATATTGTCATTTCGCTGACTAGAAAGTCAAAGGAACAGGGTTCCCTAACCTCTCAAACTTGCGATATGCAAAATTGTGAAATAATCCTAGTTGTTGGATCAAGGACAAATCCGGGCCGTCAGACCCAGGAGGTGAATGTGGTAGACCATGTTAGCAAGGACAGGTGGCAACCTACATCAAAAAGGACACGTGGTGCAGTCATATAAGGACAAGTGTCAAGTTGATTTGGCATTTCAGGAACCTAGAAATCACAATTCTGAGTGACACATGGCAGACACATGGATCATGACACATCATCGAGTGATGTCATTCCAGGAATTTAGTTTTGGGAGTTTTAGCATCAACTCTCCCCCAAAGTCTCAAAATTTGAAGTTCCGGGGAAGAGGATAGTCATCCGATCACCATGGATCGTGGACCGTTGATCTGAAGAGCGAAGCGCTTAAATGATTAGCGAGTGGTCATAGGCTATGGTCACATCGTCGAGATTTGGAGGAAGTTGCTAACAACTAAATTCCATTTTGGAGATCACGACTTGGAGAGTCGAGATGCCTCGCAATAGGAATTCGCGATCAGTACCAAGCTAAGCTCCTTTTCAGTGATCATAACATGAAGAGTCGAGACTCTTCACCACAAGAATGCTGAAATGCCGAAATGCCAAATGGTGAAATCAACGTGAGACCCTGTGCTTGTAATCCAATGGTGTTGGATACTTGGAAATCTAATCGAAGGCATACTATTTCTCTTCATGATTAATTGTTCAGTTACGATTCAGTTAGCAGAACCGAATCATGGTTCTTGGACGGTTGGTGTTTCAGTTGCTGAAGCGTTGATCTAGGGATTTGAGGGGTAACCGAAGGGGTTGTAGAAGATAAAAAGAAACACATAGTGACTCTGTGGCATTGGTGCGTATGGAATTGATGGTACAACCGTATCTCTAAGGTAAATTTCATTTCTGTAAATGAATATAAAACCGAAATAAAATCATACAGGGACAATGAGAAGAAATGATGAAGATATAGCAAAGATCAAGGGGAGAAGAATGGATTTTGATATGATTATATAAACAAAGAGGAATTGAATGATGGATCCTTTTCCAGAGAAAATAAAGAATTGTTTTGCAGGTCCTTAGTGACAAAGAAGGATTCCATGGTGGTAGGGAAGAGTAAGGGGAGACTGTAAAAGTCTCCTGTACAAGTTGGTGCTTGTACATCTGGGAGTTGTAGCTTCTATTCAGTAGGTGATGAAGAAATAGAGGTAGCAGCCTCATTTGGGTTGTAGCTCAGATAAAATAAGAATGTAAAGAGGAGTTGGAGCTTGCCTTTCATTCATAAGAAAAAGAGGTTTTTCTCTTTTGGGTTTCCTCATGAAAAATCACTATGTCACTGTTTTATTTATGTGATTGTATATTTATTGGTTAAATTTATTACTGCAAGTTAAATATTAAAGGCATGATTTATTGATTAATAAGTAATCTTATTATAAAATGAAAGAAATTTTGTACAATTGATTCACCCCCCTCTCAGTTGACTTATCATGTTCAACAAATTCCTTCTTGCCAGGGTATTGTCAAACTTTTAACAAAATTGGTTACTAATCACAAAAACCAACATTCAATTAGATTTACAAATAAGCTCACATATTGTATATGTGAGCTAGCTCAAACATATTGTATATGTGAGCTCGCTCACATAATTTCAAAGATAATTCCATTATATCTAATATGAATACATCCCATTTAAATGGTTTTTGAATAATGACTTAATATACATGTGCAGATTCATGTTTTCTTCATGTGCATGCAAGATTATATGAGAATATCTATTCCACCGAAGAAAGAGGAGATACATATTTTCCAGAATAATGGTTTTTAAAATTATGATTTGTGAACTTTTTTAGATAATAAGTAGTTTTTTGGAAGAATGACTTAATATGGAGATTTATGAGTCCTTTAGTTTGAAAGGGAATCGTGGAATTTGATTATATGACCACTATAGAAGAAGAAGAGAGAAGTATTTAACTGTTGATGAGATTAGTATTTTATCGTTGGGTAAATATGATCAAATAGCATCACCTGGGATGAGAATTTCTGAACGATTTGGGACTTTATCCACAAGGAGAATTTCACCTAAAGGATTCTGGAATTTATCCATAAGGAGATAAGTATTTCTTTGGAAGAATGACTTAATATGGAGATTTGTGTTCATTTTCTTCATACACAGTTCTATATTTATTTTTAGATTATTATCTAACTCTAACTCACAATTTGTTTTACTAAGAACACGATAACATCACCTGGATGATAATTTCACCTGAAGTATTTGGGACCTTATCCACAAGGGGAATTTCACCTAAAGTATTTGAGACCTTATCCACAAGGAGAATTTCACCTGAAGGATTTGAGACCTTATCCACAAGGAGATAAGTATTTCATTGGAAGAATGACTTAATATGGAGTTTTGTGAACTTTCTTCATACACAGCTCTATATTTATTTTCAGATTATTATCTAACTCTAATTCAATTTGTTTTTTACCAAGAACATAATTTTTCTCTTTAAATTTTTTGAAGATTTTAGACAAGATTTACAAATTGTTTAAATCTATTTAAATTGTTTAAGATTTCATGTACTCTTAATTGGAGAGTAACTAGATATTAAATATGTTTAATTGTGGTTGGTTATGTTATTATTTCTCATTGTTTATTTAATATTTAGTTACAATATATATGCTAATATGTGTTGTTTTTTTATTATGTTTTTTATTTTTACAGATGTCTAAATTATATTTAGTGGAAAATATGCTTACAATATATTTTGTGGGAAAGAGTATGTTGGAGGATGACACTTAACTCTTTTGGTATGTATGTCAATTTTGTTTTAATCACAATTTTTAAATTCTGTATTATTTAGCATGTTTGAATTGTAAATTTTTAATTTTTGAATTCTGTTTTTTTTGCAGGTTTGAATTTCATGTATGAAGTGATCTGTCTTAAAGCGATGGCTTAGAGTCTAGAATTTTGGATTTAAATGTCTTAGTTTTTGTTATCATCCTAAAATGGATGTGGAACTTATGTATTTTACAGTGTAACTATTCAGACTTTGATTATATATATATATATATATATATATATATATATATATATATATATAT
>ML788471.1:664446-674841 GCA_009831015.1 Picea engelmannii
CAACTCGCCATAGTATATATTACATCAATGCGCCATACCATAAGTTAAAACCATTCAATCGAAACCCATAAAACAACATACCAAGCAATGATCCAAATCAAAACCCAAAGTTAAACAATGCACCATTGTATTAATCATTAAATTAAAAACAAACATTTAAACCAATGTTAATCCAATCGTGCCATCGTATAAGTTCAGACTTATTAAATCAAACCAAAAGTTCACCCGATCGAGATTTATAATTTGACGCAACCTGCCCCTGGCAGATGGTCGCTCCACCAGGACCTTCACTAACCTCGGCCCGAAGAGATTTGATGCTCTTCCAATCCCGTATCGGGACCTTCTGTCACCCATAGGACACTCGCTGTCACCCACAGGACACTCGGTTGATCTCCCGGCAACTATCTCGGGAAATCGGGTTTCGCGGAGTCGCGAACCTTGTGTGCACCTCCCGTGCAAATTGAAACTCTGAACCCCGATCCCCGATGTCAACGGTCAACACTTTAATATATCGGGGATTTCCCTCTCGGGAAATAGGCGCATGAAAGGTAGCGAGTCACTCACCTTTCAATACCCCGAACGCCGATGTGCGATGCCACGTGCTGTCCTCTGCACAGTCTCCGTGGGACCCGTCGCAACTCGAGACTTCGTTGTCTCTCTGTGCTCCCTTCGACTTCGAAAACGCCGAAGTACCGAATCCTGATTCCACGGGATCTCGTGCCCCCTGTCCCTCCGACGATGGACGGTTCCGATTAAATCGGGGGATCGCAACTCGCGATGTCATCGTGCCTGAATCTCTTGCACTCACCAACCCCGATATGCCGATATGTAATGGCAGTCGGACCCTTCTTGCGCTTGAGGGTTAAAGCCCTCGCTCCTTCTCCCAGATCGGACGATCCGCGGAGACTCGTGATTCTCCTCGACCTTCCAAGTCGTCGATTCTCTTCCTCTAAAGGAATTTCTCCAGAACATGTCCCACGACAATTGCAAGGAACTATTCCTCCTGAGCTTGATTTTCTCTGACTCCTTCAGATGTGAATATGGATACCTCCTGCTATCCTTTTGCTCAAGCGCCTCCTCGCTGAGTCTTTTGGGTATTCAGTAACCCAATGAAATCTCCCCCAGTGGATGCTTCCTTCAGATGATAGAACTCACAGAGTTCTTCCTCCTGACTATTTGTGCTCTCTCTCAACGCCATCCAGACGAAGTTCCTCATAATCCTCAATTGAATTCTGGTCTTTCAGAACTCACAGCAGAGTTCCTTCCTTATACACGCTCAGTACCCTCATGGTAGAGATCCTACAGAACTTCTCAAAGATTCTGTCTACAACAGTGTCTCAGCTACACTGCTTTGACTGTTGAGGTGTTCAGTAACCCCAAAAGTCTTACTTCTATATAAGGTGATGACTTCAGTCCTGTGCCTTCAGCACGTCTCCGTCTGACTCCTCACGAGTTTAGAAATGCATCCACCCTTGCACCGGTATTCAGAGTCTCAACACTCTGTCACGCCCTCATGGCATGAAACCTCAAAGACTTCCCAATCCTGAAAACAAACCAACACCCTGCAAATACATAATAACAATACACAATTGCAGCATATAATGAACACACACATATAGACATGCATATAATGATAGACTAGTGCAGGAAAAACTGCTCTGTATTAATAATGACAAATGCCTATATATTTTACAAGGTGTTCCTCGAGCTCTCTTCCGGCTCTTCTGCTCTACATGCCGACTCTACATGCTCAACTCTCTCTCCTTTTATGAGATCTCAAAATCTCTTTTTACATGAGGCGGCTCAATCGAGCGCTTCCCTCCAGGATTTACCTACTCTATTATCTTACAATCAATGGGCTGTCTAGTCCAGGATCCGGAACTAGATCTCAGCCACTACATATATTAATTGCCTATCTTATCTACAGCCTGCGCAAAGGCATGGCATTCATGGCTCACCAGCCTAAGACATTTATTTACATTCAATTCAAATTCAAAATGAGGCTGCGCCTCCCTTTCATCCCTACGTGAGTGCGCGCTGACGTGGCTGACTGGCTGGCATGGAGAGATGCTCCTGTATCATAATTCAAACCTTTGCCATGCAAATCGAAACTCATATATTGATCATGCGCTCACAGCATAATTATAATCAAAGTTTTATGAAACATTATGACCAAAGACTTTGTAAAATTGATAATTCAAAGGTTTAAAACAATAAGGATCACATCATATAAAACCAACATCAATCATGACCCTTGTAGAATCAAATGTAACCAATAAATTTGCATGCTCAATGGCTTATTAATCAAACAAATCCAAATGCGCAATCAAGGTGAATGGGCATAGTTTGAAAGTCGTTCGTAGTCATACGATAAACTAATGTCTTTCAGAAAATCAATAAAAGACTACGACAGTCCAAACAACAATGGAGGAGTTTTCACACTTTCAGTTGTGAAAACTTAATCGAAATCAAATTGCAATTGTCGCAAGAAATGAAACAAATGTCTAGTTGCAAAATGCGACGATGACTTGTCGATTTAGAAAACAATTAGGTGTAGGCAGCTTTTTAGGGCAATTAAAAAAAATTGAATTGGCTGCCAACACTATCCCCGAGCTTATATATGTATGTCCATCCGATGAATTGTGTTAAATGTGTTCGGCCGAAAGCCTATTTATACAATTTGGTGCGAAAAGAAATGATACGACGTGTCTTTTCACTTTTTTCGACCGACGAAATTTTCTCAATAGCCTTTTGGCCAAAAGAAGGGTTTTATGGCCGAAAACCTTGGAAACCATTCAGTTTTGATGGTTTCCATTAGATTTTAGTCTTTCGGCCGAAATAATTGTTTTTCACCCGAAATATTATTTTGGTCGAAAACATGAAATTGGGTCTGAAAACAAAAACCAGAGAATTGCCCCAAGCTTACCTGAACTTCGGAGGTTGCGGACTCCTGCAAATACTGAGAATTTGGTTTCGAAAATGATACCATCATTTCCAAAATTGAATCTACTTTCAATTCTTATAATTTGTTTTCATTTTCTTTATTTTTATCTAATTTTATATAATTAAAAAAAAAACACTACATAATATTTTTAGCAGACATTATGATTCGGTGAAATGAAATATCAGTATCTCTAAAAACATATAGTGAAAAATTTGGAAAAAAATATATTCATAATCCTTAAACTGTTCTTTTCAAAAGGGTATATTTATATTTTAGTTTTAAGTTAAAATTAAGATATATACAAGGTGTAGAAAAACACGTGTTTAAAATCTGCAATGTTTTCAGCTTGGTCAACTTCAAAAAATTCTAGAAAGTATAATATTCATCTGTTAGATTCAAAATTATAGTCATAATAAAATAGAGTCTCTGTAGATTGTTGCAGTATATTTTGTTTCTTAAAAACATAAGTTTAATAATAGATACATTGTTGTAGAAAAAAGTAACTCATTATCATTCCTTTCATGTTTAAGGAACATAAAGTTAAACAATTGTCAAATTGACATATCAAATCGTGATAAAAAAAATTGAAAAATAGTCATTGGAAAGATAACAAAATTCTTCACAAGTTTTTTTTTTACTGTAAAGTGAAATTTGAAATAAAAAAAATACTTTTGTATGCTGAAAGTTGAAGAACTTGTGAAAATACAGTTTTGTTTCTCATAAAACAAGCAAAAGTGTAACCCATCTTCATGATTTCACCCATATATAAGTTACCCATCCAGTGAAGTTATCAAAGAAAAACATTGAAGATATCGGATATTATATATTTATGTAATCAAAATATCGAACCCTATATATGTTTATAAGCTCATTAATTGGTTGAGCCAAACAATTGTTGATTTTTGTTCATTAAATATATTTTGTAAACTAGCAACTCTAATTCATATAAATTAATAAAATAAAAATATGATTCCATCATATTATATGTGTGTATGTGTGTAAACAACCACTAAGCGTAAAATGAATACCAATTAATAAAACTACAGTCCTAATTGTACTTTATCACCCACATTTACTTCACCATTTATATGTACATCATCCTCTTCTTAACATAGTTCAATGATTGCAATTGGTACATTTTCAAAAACCATTTTCCCATCAGTATACATGGAATAACAAACCACCAATTGCCATCAAAGACATTGGGATGGAAGAAAACCTACTCACAATGTTCTAGAATCACAACTAGTTCAACTTGAGATGATGACATTTCTCTAAATATGGCAATAGAATATAATTAATTATCTAGGTCCTATCTAATAGGTCTTCTTCTATCAAAAAGATCAAACCATTTACATTTAAAAATCATGTTTTTAAAGAACCTATAATCCAACTCAATTATTTGTTGAATGGTGACAACATAATAAAGTTATCCTTCTATTAGATTTGTATCCCTTGAACTTTCACAACTTGTTTTATAAAATGAAACAAACAACTACACAATCACATGTTTTTTTTCCACGTTCTACATGCCATATCCACTCTAAAATGATTACCATATTCCCACATCATAGGTTATGTTTGTACCTACATGCATAGAAAACTTTTCAAATTAAAATCAATAACTAGATTTAAACTTGTAATAATACATAAATATATTTAATTAAATTTTATTCAATTAATCTCAAGATCAATCAAATTTCACATACCGTCCTTTCACACACAATTCCTACATTCGATGCATCTAGTTCACCTTCCTTGTTGGATAGTCCCAAAATTTTTATTTTCTCCTTTATCCATGTGTTTTTTCACTTTGTAGGCCATGGATCATGTAATTATATAGAGAGTGGAACACACGTTGGGTTTCACCTTCTAAACTATTGTATTTCTTTCTATCATTTTTTTCACATATCATTATATGTTGCAAACATTTCCTAATATAATCTCCATATTGATCAAAATGACTTTATTCATGTTATCCCATTCATCTTCTTATGCAATGTCGTTGAGCACTTAATACTTAATATTATTCATTTTTACAAGGAAAACATTTATTTCTTAAATAACACAATTATAACCATACATATGTAAAATAAGTATATTATCTCTCATAACATATGATTTTGCATTTGTTTCAAGTATCTCCATTTCTATTTGGTTTTCATCATGATCACCATCCCACATGAGGACAACATTTATATGCATTTGAGGCTTCTATACAATGGAGTCTTCATTTTCTTTTCTAGAACTTGCTAAATGACATTTGACAAGTCAACCATGAGCGAGAATAATTTTTATGAATGGAATGGAAGTGAATGGGAAATATGTAAAATGTTAAGTATGGATTGGGATATGAAACATGATACATCAACATATCTCTAGTATTACAACTTGACTCAAAGGATGACGACACTTATTTAAAGAAAAAATATGTTCCCCATGGTATGACGAGGAAAATAATAAAATTGTTAGTGTTATAAAGTGGTATTCAATCACACTTAATGTTTACTACATTCACAAACAAATAAGAATCCGTCACACTATGTCTAATCAAGAAACCACACATGAAATGATAGCACAAAAACTGAAGTAAACAGGCTAAACCAAGAGAACACAACACCATGTGCTTGGAAACATAGTGTATATATATGTACATGTGACATATGAGGTGTATGAGATGGGATTTGATATACCATTACCGAGGACTCTAAAATAACCAAGGATAACTAATGTGAGGTAGATCATCATGTAACTAAAGGAGAATAAGGATGAAGGAAGGAATCCATGTCTTTGAAACACCACACCCATACTGGTTTCCCATATGAGGGGAAATAGATAGAAATAAAAATGGTAGCCTACAATGTTGTCCCATTTTAATTGGGATTGTTAGCAATCTATTATCATTTCCTTATTCTATGTTTTTCTCATTCTTTTTGTTGATATTTCATCATTAGATTAGATATATATTGTGTCATTTTTTTACTTAATCATGAGGAGTAGAGTTATCCGTTAGAAGGCGAAGTTCGAGAAGGGATTCATCGCTTGCTCTTCCGAGAGCAAGGGCGCTTGCTCTCAGTGAATCCATCTTTTGGCATTTTTGTTAAATTCATCAATAGTTACGGTCTTTTGTTGGGATATAGAACATTTACCATTCTACTTGAACCTACATTGGGTCTCTATTCCTCTCTCTAGTTCTACATTGCCTTATGACAAACCAAACACTTTTGACAATGTCTTTAAATTTAAAAAAACAAGAGTCTTTGTCAATGCCTACCACTTCCATCCTTCACACAATGTCCAATGAATAGTTGATTCAAAAATTGAAAATATCCATAATAATAAAGTGAACATGCTTCATGCATGAAAAATTGGAATTAGTCATGCATAATCCATTGCATATATTCAAGTGTTTCAAGAGGCCATCTATCAGCTTAGAAGTTATGAGATGGGAAGCAACCCCTAATATATCCCCTAAAACAACTCAAACAAGGATTTCTATAATACACCTGGGATAACCACATGCACCCATGTATATGCACACGGTCACCACTCATTGAAAATATAGCATAGCACTTGCATTCGTGGGATATTAAACAATAACTCTAATTTCACTAGATATTAATAAATAACTCACAAAATCCTTTTTTTGAAACTGTCTCCCAATACTTATTTTCTTTAAAAAAAACCCTATTTTTACTATATATCCCATATTTTTACCAGATACCCCCTTCTACACCCCCTAATACCTATAAACTCCCAATACCTTACATCCCCCCCAATACCTACAATATATTGACTCTATTTCTCACAATTTAATTTAATTTTTTATGAATGAATGTGATAAAATATTGGTCAATGAGATGAAGCCTTTATGTTTATATGCCTTTGTTGAAAATATTACTCATATTTTCATTTTATTTCCCAAGACAAATAGAAAATAAAAAATCACTATCAAGGGATGCATTCCCTTATCATGCTCTTCACAATATGCAAACATAGAAATACCAAATAAAATTGATCTATTCTATACTTGGGAAATGGGTTCAGATACATCATTAGGGTCATCTTCACTAAATGTTGAATTTTGGGCAGTATACAATTACTTCTGATTTATTGCTTTGAGACTTAAATTATGTGGATAATCATTTTTCTTTACTTACTACAATTTATTTATTTTTACATTGAATATGCCTTTCATTAAATTAATGACACCATGTGAGAATTGCCCCTTTTGACAAAAAGAAAATACTAGTAAATGCTTGTTGAATGCATTAGGAAGCATAAATCATTCAACATATGCACATTTAATTATTTACATTTATATTTTATCTTCCTTGATTAGTTACTGGTTGAAAATTTGAGTTGAATAGTAATGTGTTTCTGAAAATTTTGCACCAATCCAACTAGAAAACAAGATCTTGAGTTTATGATTTGTTGGTCAAATTTGGCCATTGCTTGGAAGATACAGAAGATAGAGGTTCATAGAATAATTTGCATGAATTATTTAACATAGTAAGGAAGAGTACTACTAGTACATTTGATGAACCTATTTCTAGGGTGATATTACACCCAAAGGAAATAGTGATAAGTTGAAACATGATCTTTGAATTCTAAACTCTTCCCACTCACAGTTTCTTTATTTATCCTTACAAATTCAATTTGTATTAGAAAGTCTAATACCTACAACCACATGAATTCTAAAATTTAATTAAAGTCTTTTCTATTGTTATACATGGTGAAGGAAGACCATCCATTTTGACATGGTACAAAAGAAAGGAGTTTAGTTAATTGGTTACAAGATTTCTTGATGATGCATAGGTAGGGTAACTACAGCTATTCCTTAATGATAAGTTTCTTTCTAAAGTGATAAATTGGGTTCCTTGAAATATTACATATAAAATTTTAACATATCTAAATAATAATAATAATAATAAACTCATAGGTTGTTGGAATACCACAGGGATGTTCTACCAACACTTGATCAACTACAAATTAACACCTAGGGCATTGATACTACATGAGCGTTGGTATGTCATTGAAACATAATTGATAGTCCCTCATTATTGGAGGTTTAAGGACATGAAAAGATTGCCAAAATGACAATGACAACATTGGACAATCATCTTTGTTGCTTCAATATTCAGATCAATACTATTTTAGGAGAATGTAATAGCTTCCACATAGAACCTTCACACATCAGTTAATTTTCAAACAAGTGTTAGAATTTTGACAACATTTTGTATTACAATGGGGAAGTCTTATATGTTTTGTAAATGTTTTTATTAAACCACATTACAAGTAATAGAAGAGTAGGAAAGTGAATTACAACTTGTTGATATAGTAAAATGTACATGGACAACTTTCAAATTTTATGATTATTACAATAAGATCATGAAGCAAATATAAAAAAAATTTGTCTCACCCATGTTCTCTCTATGGTTTGGGAGATTTGCACGGGTCACTTTCAAATTTTATGATTGTTACGATCTATCTATTTATTATTTGAAATTCATGAAAACTAGTATTGATAGATGGTAACTCCCCTGTTTCTTTTTAGAGAATGCATGTTATTTTCAAATTTCTCTCTATTGCTAGACAGGTGGCCTCTACTTATGAATTAACAAGATGACATATATAGTCTTTTGGACTTCTATATTTTGTTGGAATTTCCTTAGAAAGTAGAGGTAATTGTGGCTTGTCTCAAAAAATAAAATAGTAAAACTTGTTAAATTATGACAAGGATATCTCACCTTGTATTTATTAAATTTTTCTTATTTTACAAGGTAGCATACATGCATTTGTCTTAAATCTTGATTTGTTAAACTTCATTTTAGAGTGGCTAAAAATGTCACTAGAATCTATAGTTAAGGATACTATTCCAAATAGAGTTTTCGGTTCCATTCATGGGAGAGATGGATCCAATTCAATATGTTAAGGTCTAGTGTTGAGGTTAAAATACCAAATAAAGTTGTTGCTTCCATTATTTGGAGAGGTGGATCTAACATACATCAAATTTGTGAAAATATTTCTTCAAGAATTTGCAATGTTTGGTCAAAATTCACATACAACACATGATTTCTAAAAAGTAATTTCTTTGAATGTTTAGGTGACTATGGCTCATTGTTTCCTTCTATAGTTTTAGTTTTATGTGAAAATTATCTTAGATGGAAATGATTTTAAGAAAAAAGTTTTATTTTTTTTTAATCATGATGTTTCCTCCATGCTCATAATTTGGGCATTTGTTTCCCTTCATATATCACACAAACAATTACAATCTATGAAGCCTAAAGTCATTCCTTTCTTCTCCACCTCGACAAACTCAAAATTTGATGTAAAACGTTATGGAAGTTTATTGCTTATGATTTGGTAACTTTACTTAAGAAAGCCAAGTTTTCTTCTCTTTTTATTTCCTACATTATACCAAGCATATTTTAGAGCTTATGCATCCTAGACTTGGTGCTTGTCTCAAATTATCTACTACTATAACATAAAATTTGGATGGATTAGAAAATGTTTTTGAGTTTATATCTACAAATATATATTTTTTTGATAGCATTGCATGTGGGATTCAAGGAAAAAATAATTCCATGAACTAATAGATCTTTCATCATAGGAACTGTATTAACCCCATTGTGCTTATTGTTCAATAAAAAAGGGTATTCCCACACAATAATAACACCTTTAGTAAACACTCACATAACCAGATCAAAGATCAATACACTGATGTTTTTACATGTTAAAAACATCAAAGAGGGAAACGATTCATGACCCCAACCAACGTTGCCACTTGAGGAAATATATTAATGCAAGAGAAAAATAGTTTACAAGAGATTTTCTCACAATCAATCAATATCAAATGACCCTCCACGCTCTTTAAATCGAGATCATAGACCAATCGGGTGCTAAGCCATGGATCAATGTAGTCGTTAAGATCAAGGAGAATATGAGTCATCAGATCACTCTATGTCTAGAACATATCCTAACCATCTAATAACACAACTACAAATGCATACTGTAGCACTCGTAACACAAGATGCTAAGCAAATAATCATTTATTCAAACACATACACTAACAACTTCATTTTAGCATTATTCCATTTTCATTTACACAATTATTCTACATTTGCTCAATGATAAATCTAATAACATGATGAAATAAGTAGTAGGCTAACTTTAAGATTTAAGAACTTAAAACATAAGTATACTCAAAACATCAATAACAAAATATCACTGAAAAATACCTCCTCCTTAGCCTGTCGAAGCTCACCGGTTGTACTGTAGTCCTGGGCGCTTCCAAGTACTCTTTTACCGCTTGCCCAGAGTGAAACAACGGAATCCTCCCTGCCAACTAGGAGCCTAGCCGGCTTCCTAGCTCCAAGAAACCTTTCGGTTTCTTGGCCCTCCGTGCCCGTGACCCCAAGAACAGCAAAGCACAAATGCTCAAAGGAAAC
>ML788471.1:685727-701281 GCA_009831015.1 Picea engelmannii
ATGGCCTAAAGCCGACATAAATAAAATAACATTACTAATCTAAATTACAACTAATGGCCTAAAGCCGACATAAATAAAATAACATTACTAATCTAATATGCCCCAATTAAGGGGTAATGAGCCAATATTAGGGCTTAACAGAACAATATGTTGCATTTGAATGTGCAATAACCTGTAAATCTGTTGTTCACATATTCATATCCATTATTTGTTCTTAACATTTGAAGTTGATATCCAAATTGTTTTTATACAAGGGCCTTGTAGGCCAACAACATGTCAAAAAATTCACTCTTAAGTTTTAGAAAGTAAACCCAAGTGTGTCTGGAAAAATAATCAATGAAATTTAAGAAGTACTTGCACCTAGAAAAAGAAGGAGAAGAAAGAAGACCACACAAATCATTGTGAACAAGACGCAAAGGGGCTAAGGCATGCCAAGAGGCATGTTTGTCAAAATTGTCCCGATGATGTTTGCAAGAACAAAACCAACACAAACACCATCTCTACAAGAAATGAGAGGAATACTAGTCACCATATGTTGATTACATAGTTGTTGCAGTGTACGATAGTTTACATGACCAAACAAATCATCCCAAAGTTTGCTCAAGTCATTGCTATGAGAAAAAAAAATGATGGAAAAGTTGATGAGCCAAAGTTGTCAAGTTTTTACAATCTAGTAACATCATCAACAATTCCAATTTCCAGGGCATGGATAGGATATTTTAAATCCTTGATTACAACTTGGTGAGGTGAAAACTCTACAATTTTACCTTCACCTGAATGAGTGAATTGATACACCAATGGAAGGTTGCAGGAAACAATTGTAACACATAATACATCAATGGACCTGAACTGTTCCGGACCATACAACACTAAGATATATATCATCACCAACAAATATTTTTTTGGTGTTTCATTCATTAAGAGTAGAAAAAATGGCTGTATCCTTATCCATATGATAAGATTCTCTAGAATCAATAATCTACTCATTAGAAGAAGAAGTAGAAGCTGCATTGAAATAGAAACCAGAAGCATAAATTGCATGTCCATGAGAATAAAAGGTAGAAGAAGAACGATCAATATAAATTTTGTGATTCTTCATTGTTTCTTTTAAGGATTCCATCTTTTTAAAACATTTAGACTCCACATGACCATATCTCCCACAAAAGTTGCAATGTCCGTTAGTCTTTTTACTATTGGATTTTGCTCCTTTGTCACCATTAGGAGTATAAGATGGTTGAGAGGGTTTGGGACCCTTTTTTCCCTTTCTGTTGTGGTGAGGATGTTGCTTCTTGAGATGCTTGGATTTATCTTTCTTATAGGCCACTAAGGTTTTGTTATATGTACCTACAATGTTGATCACTCCAAGTTATAAAAGCTTATTTTTCTCTCTAATAAGAGAATCACAAGAAGACTCAAGAGTAGTATTTTGGTAAGAACTCTCTATAGCTTCTCTGGTGGCATAAAAGGTAGATACAAAGATAGAATATGCACTACCAATATTTTCAAGAATAACATATATGCACTAGTCATCCTTCAAATCTATTTGACAGTCCTTACATAAAAGTCTAAGTGTTTTGAACTTAGATAAATAATATTCAATGAAAGAAAAATTGTTGGGACTTAAAATCATTAGATGATTTTCAATCTGGTGGGCTTGAATCACATTATGTTTACCAAACATAGCTTCAAGCTTTTCCCAAGATTTATCTAGGCCATCAATTCATTGATGGTGAAACCTTAAATCATGAGAGATGGACATTCTGATTTTTCCACATGATTCATCATTCTTATTATCCCATTTGGATTTATTTTTGGCATTATTGGGGGTTTATTCTTTTCCTAAGGTAATCATGTAGAATAGTTTACTTCTTAGTACATCCTCCACATCTGATTTCCATAAGAAGTAGTTGGTATTGGTAAGCAAAAGATCGCTTAGAGAAGTCGTATTAAAATATGTAGATAATATGGATTCAAAAGGTAAAACTGATGTTCTGGATGGAAAGATTTCGAAAGAATAAGTTGTTTAAAAAGTGACATTGAAAATGGACTTCGGATGTGAAATTTACGCCCTTAAAAAAAGTCATAAAAAGTAACCAAAGAGCCATGTGGCAAGTAGAAATTGGTCCATGTGGTGATTCCCCTCCTTCTCTAACTTTTCTTATAAGTTCACTTTTACAACTAAGTTAATTATGAAGTGACCCACTTTTATAGAATAAGTGAGAATTACTTTTATAATGAAGTTAATTTAATTTTACTTTGTTTATAAGCTCACTTTTACAACTAAGTTACTTTGAAGTGACCCACTTTTTATAGAATAAGTGAAAATTATTTTTACAATGAAGTTACTTTATAAATTAAAGTTGCATGCAAAAGGTAACAAAAAAGAATATTAAAGTTAATTATAGTGATTCTCTTTTATAATTTAAATGAAATGTACTTTACAATGAATGCATTATTTTTTTCCAAAAGTGACTTAAAGGAAGAGACTTGAACTCAAGACCTCTTGTTGAATAAAGTAACTTTCAACCAAGTGAGCTAATGAAAAACATACAACAATCTTAATGAATGAGGATGGAGGTGTTGGTATTGTCATTATTGTTTGAGCTATGCCTCGAAGTTCATGCTTATCCCAAAAACCTTCATTTCCATGTTCTCATACAAAACCAAGTGAAGGTTTTGGGGAAAAAAATGAATATCAACAACAATGGAGTTATATCTCGGTTAGTTTACCCAAAAAATTCCATTTTATGTTTGTTTTTTATTTGCTTGGCTCACATACAACACAAACAAAAGAACATACACAAAAAATAAAACATTTTCCACTCTCTTTCTAATTTTCTGAGATAGCACAGAGCGCACAAAAAAGAACACACATATACTAGAAAGAGTAGCAACCTAGAAAAGAATAGAAAACTGAAATATTAACTTTGTACTTAAAGAAAAAGGGGCGTATTTAGGATTTATACATTTGTATCTAACTAAAATGATCGTATCTTGGGAAAACATAAACCTTTTCGAGTGAAATGAGAAGTGTTTCTAATTGAAGGAAGTTCTCTAGATGCGATGGAACGGTCCTTTCATCCCCAAAATGTACGAAAATAGAAGAAACCATAAATGCAACAACATGGCTTCAAGATTTTGATCTACAACAAGAGCGGGTCTTTAAACGAGCTCCGATACCATGTTTGAAAAAATAAGGTATTCCCACATAGGATTAACACCTTCAATAACCACTCACACAACCAAATCAAGGATCAACACACCAATGTTTTTATGTGTTTAATGTTGATGCATGCAACAAATGACAAGTATTTTCATGTAGGCCTACTGTGCAACATGCAAAGGTTGTCCAAATCCTTCTATCCTTGAATTTAGTTTGATTAAGGGGATTATTAAACTAAATTTAATTTATTAATTAATTATTTGAATTATTTGAGTTACTTAAGGAAATGTTATAACTAATTAGCATGTAATATTAATCTCAAGTGAGGTGAGAAGTAATATTAACCATCAATCACTTTGGATATTAGGGTTATTATAAAAGAAAGGGTAGAGCGAAGGAGGAAGACACATATTTTTCAGATTGATCAAGAGATATTGATTGGAGACAAATAGGTTTGGATCACGAAGGACTATGATTCAAGGTGATCTTGGATAGGTGAAGGAGGAATTTCATCTAGATATTAGATCAAGGAGAAGAGAGAATAGAGGCTATTACAAGTGGTTTCAGTCAGGAGAAACGATAGGAGATTGTTATGTTGTACGGAGCTTGTCATACTGTATTTTCATATGTGTATGTGGGTGTCAGTGGAGACATGCATGTATACAAAGGAACTCTTAAGGATAGGAACATACATCTTGAAAAATGTGTAGTTTTGGGTCATACAACAGATCAGACTTTGCCAAGTTTATTTGCACTCATATTTCTCTTAGTGGGCCATTATCCCTATTATGGGAGCCCTAATTTTAGCATTATAAAATCATTCTTAGAACTGGTTTTCCCTCCGAGGTTTTTCCATGGGTATATGGTGTTTATGGGTGCATGATTTGGTTTCCAGTTTTTGCTTTTGCTAGATTTATTGAGTTGAATATTTCAATGGTGTATTTTTGTTTCATGAGCTTCTAATATGATTTGTAAAAAGAAAATAACTAGATAACAATATACCTAAGTGTTGGAGTAAGAGGTTTTCAACATGGTATCAGAGTGCATGCTATGAAGAAAAGCTAGATGATAGATCCATAACAAATCCATAACTAGTAGGTTGAATTGAAGGACAAATTTGGGGGGAATAGTCATACTAAGGAAAAACTATGGTTTTAGAAGTTTATGGAGTTGTATGCGGGGTTACAAAAGGGACATGCCCATACATATGTGGGTATCTTTGGACACATGAACATATACATGGGTGCTAGTAAGCACAAGAATGTACATATGTGGGTAGCAATAATCACACATAGGTACATATGCAGGGGCTCAGTTGTGACAAACATGTACAGGTTTATCCAGGTCAGTACAGGGGCAGCTTTCAATAGTAGGTTATTTTTCCAAGAAATTTTATCAGGTCTTAGGGATGGAAACAACATTGTTGAGAGTTGAAGACGGATTGGATGGAGCATCCAACTTCCTATCTTGGAAAGCAAGAGTAATTTTTTCATTGAAGAGTATGACCTTCGAGAGTTATTGGAAAAAGTAGTTGTTCCACCAAATAATCTGGTTGCTTTGGAAGCTCACAACAAGAAGGAAATCAAACAAAAAAGGGTCCTCCTAGATAT
The DNA here is from genome assembly GCA_009831015.1 of Picea engelmannii. Classification (NCBI taxonomy): domain Eukaryota; kingdom Viridiplantae; phylum Streptophyta; class Pinopsida; order Pinales; family Pinaceae; genus Picea; species Picea engelmannii. Next base: position 690,501 of record ML788471.1, read on the forward strand.
AGTGAAGGATCATATAATTCCTCACCTATCCAAGAAGAAGACAACCAAAGTGATGTTTGATTCCTTGGTAAGTTTATTCCATATCAAGAACATGAATAGAAATATGGTCTTAAGAAATAAAATCAGATCGATACAAATGTCTAGATTTGACAATGTTACCAACTATCTCATGAGAATCACTTAGGTACGTGATCATGATCTTGTCGCCATAGGGGAGAAAACAAAGGATGTAGATCTCATGAATGTGGCATTGAATGACCGTCCCAAGTCATGGGAGCCATTTGTTAAGGGATTTTGTGCTTGGGAAAATCTCCTAGATTGATAAAGACTATGGGATGATTGCATCCATAAAGAGACTTAGGAGGAGTCTAAAGCATGCAGGTAGGAAGATGAAGAGGAGGAGAACCCGACCCTTGTTAGTAAGACAAGAAAGGGAAAAGGAAATGTTTCCAATGGTAACAATGAGGAGTCAAACTCACATCTAGGGAATAATAAGTACTTAAGTAAAATCAAGTCTTTCACTCACCAAAAGTATGGGAGATATTCATCACATTATCCAGAGAAGAAGGGGAAAGGATAGACACAAACATCAACATCGATATAAACACATCTATATGGGTTTGCAACAAAGTTTGATAAGGAATTCTCGATAATCACCTACCTCTCTACTAGCACCAACTTAACGAGTGCTTGGTACATGGACAATGGGTTTCTCATCATATGACAGGGATGCGTGATTTGGTCACCAGATGGTTAGAGATGGACTCATATCTACAGGTGGAGCTTGGCACTCATGCCAAGTGTTGTTTAGAGGGAGTTGGGACAGTGAGGTTCCATATGGATTTAGGAGGTTTTCTCGAGGTGGAAGATGTGTTATATGTCCCAAATTTGAGGATGCATTTTCTCTCAGTCTCAGATTTGGAGGAAAAGAGTTATGCAGTCTTGTTCCAAAATGAAAAAGCGTTCATGCATTCAAAGGGAGTTATCCCTGACACAACAATCAACATTGGTGTAAGAGAGGTGTTGGCATTTGAATCTGTTAAGGATGAAACAAAAACCTCATGAGGATATGAATCCCCCTGCATATAGAGGTGGTACTCCTATTTGGTTGAAAGATATATTTGTGATATCTTGGAATAAGGAGAATGTTAAACAACAAACCCTATATTATTTTTTCTTGGATTTATACATAAAATGGCTCTTCAATAACTTAATTTGATCTTTATGTGTAACAAGAAATCTTTTAACAATAGGAAAGATGGAAGGAGGGATTCAATATCACAATATCTTTGTGCTCAACGTCAAATATACAACCTTCTTAATCACATGAAAATACATTCATATCTTCTTCACGAGAAATAGGAGATAATTTGATCATCTCAAAGAATTTTAAAAGAGTATTACTATTAAGATCAAAAACATAATTTGATAGGTCAATTTCAAATATATCATACTCAAGACTCAAAGTTACAAGATATTATCGAAATAAACCCCGAAGTAATTCTTTGTGGATTTTTATTCATGAAATATGTTCTTCAATAAAAATTCTATGACAGTCATATATATGGTTGTAAATACTCCATGATCATAAAATAAAAGTCTTTTGAATAATACAAGAAGAAAACTCAATAACTTAGTCTTGTTCCCAATTTAGAGATTCAAGCATAAAGCTACGAGAAATGGTGTAGAAGAAGAAAAAGAGTGGAGAAGATGGATTTTTTTCTTTGTTGATCATAAGCTTAGTTGCATATGATGTATATACCTTGATCTTTTTCCCCTTCCCCTCTGATAATTCAACCCTTGATGAAACCCTTCTTCTCTTTTTAAATTTTGTCTTCCAAGTCTTTTAGGAAGTTAGGGTTTTCTCTTCTTGAATTTATTGTACAATTTATTATTGAAAGATTCACTTTAATTAATGTCTCATTTAAGTGTTTTAAATGATTTCACATCATTAACATACACATCTTTAAAATAGGTCCCTTTCTGTTTTTAATAAAATATTTTAATTAAACTTTTGTTTTCAAAATTTAATTAATTTCCATTTTAAAAGGGGGGTTGTGTTTTAATTGTTTTAAAGTGATAATCAACCCTTATGCTATAACCCTATGTTTCATAGGATCACCTGGTGATTAGAATATCTTCCTCTAGTTGTGTTATATTGTAAATAATGTTTTATTCTGCAAATGATTTACAAAAAGAAAAGAAAAAGAAAAAGAAAGAAAAATAATAAAAAATATAAAATAAAAGAGGGTATAAAAAGAGAAAAGATAAAATCCCATGAAATAAATTTGGTTTGTTTCATACTGTCTAACCATGATCAAACCCTTTAAATTTTTGTTGATAGGCTAGTGAATAAATCTGGCCAAACTGTCTAATCTTGGCTAGATTAGATAGGTTAGTGAATAAGTTTGGCCAAACATACTAGGTGAGAGTAATTATTGACCCAATGGTTTAAAATGGGTTGATGTGTTAGGTAATTAGATTAGGAACTATGTTACCAAGTTTTGTTTCAATAAAATTTTGTAAAAGGTTGATTCAATGCCTTTGAATTGAGTTAAATCGATGTTTTTTTGAACCCTTGGTAAAAAATTGAAAAAGGGGGAGCTAGCGCTACCCACAATATACTTTTATCCTAATTTTCATGGTGATTTCATAGTTTAGTGATTTGTGGCTAAAAGGTGCACTGATCTCAGTGGTTGATCTAAGCACGCCCAAATCAACGGTCAACAGTGAATATCAGACCCCCCCCCCAACCTTTCTTCCTTTAACGGTGGGCGGGAGGGAGGGGGGTATGAGTTGGTGATTTTCCTGGCACGGGCCCCGTATAACGTGTCTAATACATATTTACTTAGACCCCCCTCACTAAATTCTACTTACCACTTCCTCCCCCCCCTCCGATAATCTGCCTAACCACTCATCAATACCTATTTTCCTCATCCCGCCATCGTACCTCAATACCTGTCACCATGTCACATCCCACTACTTGTTGGCCATTTAATTCTCACCACGTCACACCCATATGCTTTTTTTCCAATCAATGTCATCTCCCATGACCATTACCCATCCAAATCGCCACCTGCATCGTAACATACACCTACTTCCACCATTTAACTCCATTCTTTCGCCATTCTCGCACTTCTCACCGATCCAGACATAGTCGACATAAAAGTTTCATGTGCACAAGCTAACCACCATCAGATATACCTTTGACAAGCTCCATTAAACCTGGTAATCACAGAAAACACCGTTTTCCATTTTCATATCTCCATTTGATTATGGCACACAAATCTAAACCCATTGAAACAAACAAAAATTTGTTCCTTCCTCCTCCCGTTGACCTTGATCGCGTCCCCCTGGACGATAAATATTATCAAATTGTAGAGTCGAAGTGTGAATCTGATTTCTTCGAATTACACTTATGTCTCAAATATATATTCCTAGAAAAGAGTGATGATATCGGACTCTGGGATTCCAATCTCCCACTGTACTTGTTTCCCTAGACCTACCATTTCCCTGAGTTCACCTTGAAATTTCAAGCTCACTACCTTCCCGACCAAAGGGCTATTGTGTCTTCGTCTAGTGAAAATATGTTCACCATCACACCTGAAGAAATAAACCAAATACTGTAGATACCCAGAACAAAATTGGCCAGCCCCTTCTCCATTGAAATTCTAATGGAGTTATATCAAAAAATTTCCTTCCCTCGGAGAGCCCAGATTTTCAAAATCTTCCTACCTAAAAATGCACAATTTCCTAAAAAGAATCCCCTATATCCTTCTTGCATCTTCTCAGTCGAAGGAAACCAAATCATTTCATCCCTATGTTTCCTTCTAGGGTACTATTCTGATGAATGGGTAGATGAACCCATTTTGGGTTTTCTGTCCATTTTCTCCATAGAAGAAAAGGCAACAAACTCAATTTGATTACAAACAGTTTTTAGCTGACATTATAAATGAACAACTTTTCAAAATATCCATAGAGGGAATTTTCAGGTACTCCTTGGTTATGGTATACCTGTTCCTCTTCTTCCAAGAAGACAAATTATCCTTCACCCTCCAGAAGTTCGATCAAGACAGAAATACTAAACTAGTGACCTCTTGGACATCAATAGCAAGGAAGAACTCATCTGAGTTTAGCTTCAAATAGTTCATTGACGAATTTTACCATCCAGTGGTATGCATTCTCATCAACAGAATAGAACCAAGAATAAATGAGGAGGTCCAGAGGATTCTACACCTATCATACTTAGCCAAAACAGGGGATTGGTACGTTTACTAGAACCACACTGAAATCATAATTTATGGGTGTGAATTGCCTCCATACAAGTTGCCAAAGTATTTTCCTGTGAGAATATTTTCTTTGGAATACATTAGAAAGATGATAAACTCTAATGGAATCCACTTTGTGTCATTCAATAAGAAACATCAGCTCAAGATCAAGAGCCAAATTGGCTCTTTCATATGAAACAACAGAGCTACAGGGGAAGAAGACAACAATATTTTAAAGGAAATTAATTTCAGCCTAATTTTTCCATGGCATTATGACCATTCTGGCAATTCAGTAGAGACTAGGCTTAAAAACAAGATCTCTCCTTATGCTCACATACCAAAGCCTGAGGTTGAAAAGTTCATGAACCAAACAGAGTGGTAGGAAAATACACTACTGGAGATAGAAGAACAGCCTTCACCTGACAACATTTCACATACCATCATTCCTCAAGTGAAAACAGAAAAGAGAGCTAGGAAAGAAATATCTCCTTCAGTCACACAGGTGTCAGCAGAATATTTCCAAGTATACAGGAAGAGGACCAAGACTAGACATACACCTGACAGGTCTAAAGAAGAAGAAACTCAGTCTATAATAGTGATGGAGGGACCACATTTACCAGCTTTATTGAGCAACCAACATATAGTGCCCACATCCTCATCTAAGAAGAAATAAGATACTACGTTGTCAGCTAATTCCTCACAGGAGCTTGTAGGACTTAATATCTTTGATAAGTCCAACTTAATCAAATAGAAGAACAAGTTGTTGAACAACAACAAATATGCCCAGTTTTGGAAGCAGACGTCCACAACTCAACATAGGTTATTATCTGCATTCGACATAGAGAAAGGAAGGATGCACATGACATTCTTGCAGGCACATGTTCCTCATCCCAAGTCATCTTTTGATTACAAGAAGGCATTGTTTGAGTTTGATGTGAAAGAGGTCCACCCAATAGATCAAATGGATATGCATAGGAAAAATAGAGAGATGATCTTCTCCACCATGATAAACACTTCATTGACTGCCTCAAAGTTGCAGGTATCTTTGAACAATGTCCAGTCTAGGCTGAAGCTAGAAAAGATATCTTCTCTAGCCAAGGATAATAAGATCAAATCCCTGCAGGAGATGGTATTGAAAATTGGCTATGATCCATCCAATGTCAAAGCAATCGGGAAACTACTGAAGAAGAAAATTTTTGACATAGCATCTCTGAGGAAACAATGGAAACTTCCAGCCATTGAAGATTCACAAGAAAAGAAAATGGCTAAGAGTGAAGGCCACAAGGAGGATATGTTGAAACTGATAATGGAGTAGAATGCACAAATAAAGGAGATGGAGGTTGAGCTATACAAGTTGGTTAAAGATAAGGAACAAAGTATGCCAATGGTTTCCATCCCACTGGATGCAGTTCCTCTCACAGGAGCTATTATAGCAATAACCACAACAACACAAATTCCATCAGCCATTCTAGTGAAAATTCCATAGGCTTCTGATAAATTGGTGAAGTCAATGGAGGATATGACCCTTCAAATAGAAGAAATAAAAAAACTTCAAGAAGAGGTAAAAAACCTCCAGAAGCTGAATTCTATGTTCCAGTATAACTACAACAGAGAGATGCATAAATCACAAAGGCTCATTCAAGAATTACAAAAGTTGCAGAAGGAGACTGTCATGGCTAAAACATTGTCTAAGTCCAAGGAAAATATCTGGATGGACATTAGTGAGTCAATGGAAGAAGTTTGGCCACTCATACAAATTGTGTTTGAAAAACATGAACTGGTATAGAGAGCCAAAAAAGCAATTGACAAAATAAGGGAAGAATTGGGAGAGAGGGCCACAGAGGCCACTGAAATCATCAGGTTCTTAAACTCCAAGACCAAAGAGGAGTTAGAGGCATTGGAAATTGAAGACAGGACAAACACGATCCTTGAGGTCAAGAAGGTTTTCACCAAGAGAGGATTGATGCTGAAACTAGAGGAGAAAGCTCAGATGATGGACATTGGGGTGCAAATATTTTTTAGCAAGGTTGACACACTTCACAAGAAAGGGCTTCCAGGACTACTAGTGATAAATGATAAGCTCATCACTCTATCAAACTACAAGCAAAAGATCCTCGCAATAGAAAAATATGGTTCTAAGTTCGTAGGCATACAAGGGAGCATTACTAGCAAGGTCTTCTTAGAAACCTTGTAGTTGGACCTGAGCATCCAACATAAAATAAAATACATTTTCATCACAAGGCCTACTTTTTCCAAGTACACTGATATGGACGAAATCTACAAAAAGTTTCTCAAGGTTTCCATCCCCAGTGAAAAGAGGTGGGAAGACCTATGCTCATTACTAGAGTAAAGGTGATGTTGATTTTCAAGTCAGCATGAGGAAGACATTCAAGTCAAAGTGATGAATCACCAACTACTTTCCCCAGAATCAACACCAAGGATTTGAACAGATCATCAACATCCCTATTATTTTGTAATATGTAATCTAGTTAGTTATATTTTTTCTCCATAATATCCTGATCATAAATGACAGGATCATATGTAATTGTTGTATAAATACTTCTCACTTTGAAGTATTTAGGGTTGATTTTTGTGCCCAAGGAGTTATCTTTGTAATCTTTTCAAAAGGAATCAACCATTAATAAAAAGGCTATTCACAGGATTCTTGTGTTTGAACATTGGTGAAGTTTATCTTTCTCTTTTAAATGTTTATCTTTCTTTGTTATCATTATGTTTTCATTTTCTAATCATTAAAAGGAATTTTATGAACATAATTTTCCTCGTGCACTCTGTTTCTAGTCTTTGGTGATCTGCATGTTTTTCATCTAATATTAAGTAAACAAATTCTTAATTGCTTCTTTGCTTGGTTGGTTTTCTCACATGTTCTATCTTTTCCATGTTATTTAATTCTAATAGATACAATGATCTCACTAGCTCGCCTTGTGAAAGAACCTGAAAAAAATTGTATACGATACTAATCTTTAATACAAACCCCATAGCCCAATGGAAGTTTAAAGCAATTATTCATCCAATCTTATAAACAAACAAACAAACTCAGATTAATTTAACTAGCCTAATATCTAAAACTCAAACAGATCTAAATCATATAAAGAGATCCCTCTCTGATATTCGTAGGGATAGATCTGATTTTCAAAAGTGGTTTTGGTAAGTTACTTCTATTAATTTCTTCTTCCCTTGACAACCTCTGGGAATTACAGAGTGATAACATAGTGGTGACCATACTAGGGAACTAAACAATTTTTCCAACTTTACGATTTCTCTTCCCTAGATTAGAAAAAAGTATTTTTGAACAATCAAGAATCTAACTTTCAAGAGATAAATGTTCATAGGTTATTGAAATTTTTATATAATAAATTAGATTTCTTAAAATTTTAAAGTTATGGATCCAAAAATAATTTACACTAGATCTCATCCTGATCCAGAACCTATAAAAATAGTAGATAACCCCGAAAAATTAATCAGAAAAAGAAGCACAGCTGAAGATCATGAGAGTAGCAGTCCTCTTATTAGGGCCACTTCTCTTCCATAGAAGCTTGTCACAATCTAGGATATTGAGTTTGACCTAACTTTTGAGCATAGCCTTTTTAGAACCAAATTTGATATCTTTGTGGACGAAATAGTACTTGATCAAACCATACTTCAACCCAGAACCCCTGAAAGACTCTCTCCTGGAATAGATTTTGATCAACATATCCTTCAAGAGTTTGAGAAAATACAATATCTAGCATCAAATCTTGACCAAGCTTTGTATAAATCCCATTTCCAATAGTTTGTCGAGCTTTCTTCCATTTCTATTCCTACAGCTTCGGTCAATCCTCAAGTAACTTAGTATATACCTCCCAACCCTACTTCTTCCACATCTTCTATCACTTCTCCAACAATCATACAAGTTGTCATCCAGCCCCCTCCACCAATCATGGCAGCAAGATATGCTCCCCTGGTACCGACTTCTCCCTTACATAACATGCCCCAGGACTATCAAACTAGGATTCCTTGGTTTGATGGCACTGGAAACTTTAATGCACAACAACAACTAGATAAAATGAATGACTTTTTTGATTTATAGGAAGTTGATGAGGTAGATGTTCAAATGAGAATATATGCACAAAGTTTAATTGGTGAGGTCAAAAAATGGTTTAAGGAATTACCTGCTGCTAGCATTGTTGGTATTGCTTCTTTTCACCAATCCTTTCTCAACAGATGGGAGGTAAATAAAAATGCTCTCCAAATTCTATCTGAATATGAAAATATCAAAAGAAACCAAGGGGAAACTGTAAAGGACTATTGCATTCATTTTAATAATATATATAATGAAATTCTTGCTGATATCAAACCTCCTCAAGGCCTAGCCTTGATCAAGTTTCCTGATGGATTCGATGCTGATATGTCCTACCAACTGAGAGAGAGAAATTTTGCCACTCTAGAAGATATGAAAAAGAGTGTTGTAAGTGTTGAAGCAAATCTGCTGGCTAGGAGATCCATACAAAGAACTAAAAGAAGAGTTACAATTAAAGAGAAACCTTCTACTTCTACTTGTACTTCAGACGCCAGAATTGATTCCTTAGTTAGAACCGTGGGAATATTGATGGAATGACAAGAAATTGGTGACATAAACCCACCTAGAGAGAATCAACCTGCCCCTCAGATTCGAAATCCCAATTTCAAAAGAAATCCTCCCCATATTAGACAAAGAGAACCCAGAGATCAAAGGGAACAAAGAGGTCTTGTTCAACAGATTAGGCTACCTCTTCAAGAAAAATACACTGATGAAGGGGAAGAAATAGTTGAGGATTTAGATGACATTCACATAAATCTTATGGGGGTCAATGAAAATGATTCTATCTTTCTCACTCAAGAAGAACAAGACCTTTTTCTCCTATCACAAACTGAAGTAGATGAGGAAGAGTCATAACAACAAGCCTTCAAAAATGCAATAATGGAAGTCCAAAGATAATACAACTTAAGGAGTAAAAAGTATAATGACAATCCAACTAAGAAAGTTGTTGAAACTGAGAAAACCTCTTATGTTGTTCCTAAGAGAGTTCCTGAAAAGAAAAACTCAAAAGCTCCAACAAAAATATTTCCTGACTCCATACCAAGATCAACTCAATCTGAGGTTTCAGCCACAAGCCAACCTAGTACTACTGTACAGAAAAATGTGGTTGATAAATCAGATTTTCAAAGTCAAAGAAGAACTTCTACCACTTTCATCTTGGAAGGTGAATTGGCCAAACTGAAAATACCTATTCCTCTATTAGAACTGATGAACAAGAACACTTACAGATCACAAGTGATCAAAGCCTTAAACATAGAACCATGAGTAGGTACAGACATTGTGAACTTTGTTGATGATCATTCTGAGATGTTATTTGGTCCTGAGGTTGAGGGAAAAACTAAAAATGGTTATGTTCCTCCTTTTTACATCAGTTTAAATATTCATGATAAGACATTACACAATGCCATGCTAGATTCTAGCGCTTCTCACAATATTATGCGCAAGGATGTGATGGAGAAATTAGGACTTGATATCACTAGGCCTTACAAGGACTTATACTCCTTTGATTCAAGAAAAGTTAAATGCATTGGTATGATCAAAGACTTGTGTATTACCTTGGCACAAATACCATCTAAAAGCATGGTAATAGATCTTGTTGTTGCAGATATTCCTCCAAAGTATGGCATGTTGTTATCTCGATCATGGGGTGCCAAGTTAAAGGGTACCTTACAACTGGACATGTCCTACACCACCATCCCTATGTTTAATCAGTAGAGAAGGTTGTACAGAGATACTCTGATGAAATACATGGTCAACAATCAAGAGAAACCACATGAATATTCTTTATACTTTGTTCACTCTGACATGGACTCCTTCATTTTATATAATGATGGTGACTTGGATAGTCAAATAGCACAATTGGAAGATGATGTGTGTAACTTGGAGGAAAGTAAAACAATCCCTGATGAAAATAAAACAACGACAATACAAACTTATGAACCAAAAGAACCTCTTTGGAGTTTATATTTTGATGGAGTTGGCATGTGGGTGCATAATCATAAAGCAAGGTATTCAGAAAGCCATTCTTATAAACTAAATTTCTAGTGCACCAATAACATAGCTAAGTATGATGCATTGAAGCTTGGCCTGAAATTGTTGAAGAAGCTTGGTGCCAAAAGAATTATGGTAAGAGGTGATTCTGAACTTATCATTAAATAGATCAAAGGTGAGTATTCTTCCAAACACCCTAGACTCGCAACTTATAGAAATGTTGTGTTGGAATTTTTAAAATGTTTTATTGAATATGACTTCCAGGTGATTCCCAGAGGCCAAAACATAATTGTAGATGGACTAGCTTGTTGATTAAGGTTGGTTGTCATTGATGTCAACCCTTGAAGAAAGACCCGTAGCACAAAGTTTTGGGTAATGGACCCAATAGTGTTTGATGTAAATATGACTCATTATTGTTTTGTCATGGTTGATAAGAAGTAAATATG
>ML788471.1:704742-715139 GCA_009831015.1 Picea engelmannii
GTGTGTGATTGTTTATTTATTACTGCTCATTTTTGGATAATAATTCTACATTGATATAAGATTTGAAGAAAAAGGATTATAATTACATTATTACTGATTCACCCCCCCTCTCAGTAATCCAACATAGCTACTTCAGTAGCCACTTGTAAAATACCTTCTCACCCGAATTGTCAATACATAATGGAGGTGAAATGCAAACCCACTATCCCAGACAATATCAAGTATTGGCAAGTGTTTGGTAACAACAAACAGATAGATGATTTCCTACAGTCCAAAAATGAATTTGAATGTGAAAACATGGATGTATATAGTGACAATGATAATGTAAATAAACTAGATTCAGAAGAAATAAATGAAAAAGATGAAAATTCAGATTTTTTGCAATTAAAAGATAACATCATGCCTAGAGGGTTAGTCCCATTGGAAGAATTGTTTGATTTCAATGATGTAGAAAAAAAGCCAAAAATTGAACCTATTGGGAAAGATGTTGAGGAATGCAACATAGGAATAGATAAGGAACCTAAAATGATTAAATTATCCAAATCTCTACTTCCTGAGAAAAAACATAAATATATTGAACTTTTCAAAGAATTCGTTGATGTTTTTTCTTGGAGCTATGAAAATTTTAAGTCTTATGATACCAGTATCATACAACATAAAATCCCTATAAAAGAAGAGAAAAAACCTTTAAAGCAGAAACTTAGGAGAATCAACCCAAAGTTAATGCCCCTAATTGAAAAGGAAATCAAGAAAATGTATGATGCCAAAATCATTGTTCCTCTAAGGTTTTAAAAATGGGTTTCTAATCTAGTTCCTACCAGGAAAAAGAGTGAAGAAATTAGGATCTGCATTGATTTCAGAAACCTCAACAACTATCCTCTACCCAAAATGGATCACATATTATAGAAGGTTGTTGGAGCCAGTAGGATCTCTTTCCTATATGGTTTTCCTGGCTATAACCAATTCCTTGTACACCCAGATGACCAAGAGAAAACAACGTTCACTACACCCTAGGGCACTTTCATGTATGTGAAAATGACTTTTGGTTTAATGAATGTTGGTTCCACATTTCAGAGGGAAACGAACATTGCCTTTGTGGATTAACTTGGGATATTTATTGTCATATACTTGGACGATGTAAATATTTATTCAAAATCAGATGAAGAACATTTAAGACACCTTAGGAAATTTTTTGAAAAGTGCAGAAAATTTGAAATCTCACTAAATCCGAAGAAAACCTTGTTTGGTTTAGAGGAGGGTAAACTGTTAGGGAATACTATTTCTAAAGATGGAATCAAGATAGACCCTAGCAGACCATCCAAAATATATACCATCCAAGAAACATTAATGAATTGCAATCTTTCAAAGGAAAAATAAATTTTCTGAGAAGATTCATACCTAATTTAGTAGAACTCCTCGGGAACATAAAAAAAATGCTTTAAAAATATACAAAAAAAAAGTGGAACACGGAATATAAGAAGTATTTTGATCAAGTGAAACTGGTATTGACACAAAACCCTGTATTAATCAGCCCTGATTATACTAAATATTTCTACTTATTCTCTTTTGCTTATGAACATACAATTGCAATAGTCCTTTTTTCAGAAAAACAATGAAGGCCATGAACAACCTATAGAATTTTTCAGCAAATCATTGAGAGATGTTGCATTGAACTACAACATCATGGAGAAATAGGATTTTTCCTTGGTAAAAGAAATTAAGGATTTAAGAGTATACACTCTCCATTCACATATCATTTCTTATGTTCCTAATGCAGTGGTGAAAAATATTCTGACTCAAGATAATCCAGATGGCAGAAGAGGTAAATAGATTGTTGTGATCCTTGAGTGTGATATAGAAATCATACCAACCAAACTGATCAAGGATCAAGGGTTAGCCAAACTGATGGTTGAATCAAATTTTCATGCTTTAGATATAAATTTTCTAGCTGTAGTTGATGAACAAGGAGAGCAGGAGACTCCACATGTCAAAGAGGTATTCTCAAATTATCCATGGCACACAGATTTTATCTTTGTCTTTCATCATTTACAATATCCTCCTGGTTTGACAAGATCTAAAGATAGATTTTTAAAACTTAAAGCATTGAAATATTGCATTTTGAATGGGAATATTTACTGGAAAGATGTTGGAGGTATTTTATTGAACTGTTTACTGAAAGATGAAGTTGACAAAGCTTTGCAGTATTTCCATGAAGGATATTGTGGCGAACATTTAAATTGGAAGACTACTTCTAACAAAATCCTTAGAGTTGGTTTTTACTAGCCCACCTTGTTTGCAAATGTCCATAAAAATATAACCTCATGTCATAAATTCCAGATATTTGAAGGAAAAAGGAAACTTTTTTCTTTACCCCTAAAGCCTATTTCAGTGGAAGCTCCATTTCAACAATGGGGTTTGGATTTTATTGGAGAGATTCACCCACCTTCATCAGGCCAGCACAAGTGGATCCTCACAGCTACTGACTACTTCACCAACTGGATTGAAGTTGTACTCTCCAGGAAAGCCACTGATGCTGTCATTATAATTTTTTCGGAATATAATATTCTTTCTTGTTTTGGATGCCCTGGGAAGATTATCATTGATAATGTAGCATCTTTAAAATCTAAAAAGATGAGAGAATTATGTAGAAAGTATTGGATCACTTTAGGACACTCTACAACCTATTACCCTTGGGACAATGGGTTGGAAAAGTATTCTAACAAGAGTTTGGTAAATATTATCAAGAATATGTTGCAGGAAAATAAGAGTTCATGGCACAACCACTTGGTACATGCACTCTAGGCCGACATGCTTACTACAAAAAGGTCTATTGGTATGTCTCTATATCAGTTGGTATACAGAATGGATGTTGTGTTTACCACCTCTTTGGGTGTTCCTGTTATGAAGTTGTTACAAGACGTACAGGTAGAACCAAATGCCATCCATAGAAGGATCAACCAAACTATACAACTGCAACAATCCAGAGACAAAGTTTACAACTAGACTCAAGTGATTCAAGAAAGCATCAAGAAAATTTATGACAAAAGAACCAAGGAGGATGATTTCAAATTGGGTGATGGGGTAATGAACCGGGATTCAAGAAATGAATACAAGGGAAAGCACGAGAAGTTCAACAATTTGTGGAAGGGCCCTTTCATTATCCATCCTTATAGAGGAAACAAGGCATTCATGCTCAAATACATGGATGGAGTAGATCTTCTAGGAGGACCTATCAATGGCGGGATGCTCAAACATTATGTTCCACCAGAATGAATATATTTAGCCACTCATCTCATTGTACAAACCATTTTAACTTTTATGTAATGTGTGGGTGATTTTATCAAATGGTTGAAGTCCGAAGAGAATGCCCTAAGCCATTGATCAAGATCACCAGATTTGTAGCTAGAATAAAGAAAATCAAGTTGCAGAAGAATCACTAGAGAAAAAGTTTCAAGGCATCAGGTAGTCGATTCTTGGCACCTCACAAGGAGAGCACCATCCCCAAGTGGAGCCACTATTATAACCCTATGTTTCATAGGATCACTTAGTGATTATAATCTCTTCCTCTAGTTGTGTTCTATTGTAAATAATGTTTTATTTGCAAATGATTTACAAAAAGAAAAGAAAATGAAAAAGAATAAAAGAATATAAAAATAAAAGAGGGTATAAAAAGAGAAAAGATAAAACCCCATGAAATAAATTTGGTTTGTTTCATACTCTCTAACCATGATCAAACCCTTTAAATTTTTGTTCATAGGCTAGTGAATAAATCTGGCCAAACAGTCTAATCTTGGCCAAATTAGATAGGTTAGTGAATAAGTTTGGCCAAATAGTTTAATATTGGAAAAACATCATAGGTTAGAGTAATTATTGACCCAAAAGTTTAAACTGGGTTGATGTGTTAGGCAATTATATTAGGAACTAGGTTAGCATGTTTTTTTTCAATAAAAGTTTGTAAAAGGTTGATTAAATGCATTTAATTTGAGTTAAATCGATGTGTTTTTGACCCCTTGGTGAAAAATTGACAAAGGGGGAGCTAGTACGCACTAACCACAATATACTTTTATCCAAAGTTTCATGGTGATTTGATAGTTTGGTACTTTGTGGCTAAAAGGTGCACTGATCTCAATGGCCAATCTAAGCGCGCCCAAATCAACGGTCAACAGTGAATATCGGACCACCCCCTGACTTTTCTGCCTTTAACGATGGTGGTGGTGGTGGGGGGGGGGGNNNNGTTCGAGTTGGTGGATTTCCTGGCTCCGGCCCCGTATAATGTGTTGAATCCACATTTACTCAGAACCCCCTAACTCAATTCTTCTTACCACTTTCCACCCCCTCCGATAATCCACCTAAACACTCATCAATACCGCTTTTCCTCATCTCTCCATAGTACCTCACTACCTGTCACCACATAACATCCCACTACCCATTGGCCATTTAATTCTCACCATGTCACACCCATATGCTCGTTGGCCAATAAATGTCATATCCCATAACCATTACCTGTCCAACTCACCACTTGCATTGTAACAGACATCTACTTCCACCATTTAACTCCATTCTTTCACCATTCCCACATTGTTCACCGATCCAAACATAGACGAGATAATAGTTTCCTATGCATAAGATAACCACCATCAGATATACCATTGACAAGAACCATTAAACCTAGTAATCAAGGACAACACCATTTTCCATTTTCAAATCTTCGTTTGATTATGGCACCCAAATCTAAACCCACTGAAACAAGAAAAAATATGTTCCTTCCTCCTCCCGTTGACCTGGATCGTGTCCCCCTAGCTGATAAAGATTATCGAATTGCAGAGCCGAAGAGTGAATTTGATTTCTTCAAATTAAACTTCTAGATCAAAGATATATTCCTAGACCAGAGTGATGATATCAAATTCTTGGAGTCTAATATCCCACTATACTTGTTTCCCCAGACCTACCATTTCCTTGAGTTCGCCTTGAAATGTCAAGCTCACTACCTTCTTGAAAAAAGGGCCATTGTTTCTTCATCTAGTGAAACTATGTTCACCATCACCCCTGAAGAAATAAACTAAATATTGCAGATACCCAAAACCGACTCCGCCAACCCCTTCTCCATTGAAATTCTGACTGAGCTATATCAAAAACTTTCCTTCCCTCAAAGAGTCCAGATTTTCGAAATCATCCTACCTAAAAATGCACAGCTCCCTAAAAAGAATCCCCCATATCCTTCTTCCATCTTCTTAGTCAAAGGCAACCAAATCATTTCCTCCCTATGTTGCCTGCTAGGGTACTATTCTGATGAATGGGTAAATGAACCCATTTTGGGTTTTCTATCCATTTTCTCCAGAAGAAAAGGCAACAAACTGAATTTGATTACAGTCAGTTCTTAGCTGACATTATAAATGAACAACTTTTCAAATTCTCCATAGAGGGAATGTTCAGTTACTCCTCAGTGTTGGAATACATGCTCATCTTCTTCCAGGAAGTCAAATTCTCCTTCGGCCTCCAGATGTTGGATTAAGATAGAAATCCTCAACTAGTGACCTCTTGGACATCAATAACTAGGAAGAATTCATCTGTGTTTAGATTCAAACAGTTCATTGACCAATTTTACCATCTAGAGGTATGCATGCTCAGCAGCAGAACATAACCAAGAATAAATGAGGAGGTCTAGAGGATTTTTCACCTGTCAGACTTAGCCAAAATAGGGGATTGGTACCTTTACCAGAACCACACTAAAATCATATTTTAAGGGTGTGAATTGCCTCTATACAAGATGCCAAAGTATTTTCCTGTCAGAATATTTTCTTTGGAATACATCAAACAGATGATCAACACTGGTGACATCCACTTTGTGTCAATCAAGAAGAAACAACATCTCAAGATCAAGAGCCAAATTGTTTCTTTCATATGAAACAATAGAGCTGCAGGGGAAGAAGCCAAAAGTATTTTAAACGAAATGAATTTCAGCTTAAGTTTCCCATGGCATTATGAACCTTGTGGCATTATAGTAGAGACCAGGCTTAAAAACAAGATCTCTCCTTATTCTCACATACCAAAGACTGAGGTTGAAAAGTTCATGAACCAGACAGAGTGGTAGGAAAATACACTACTAGATACAAAAGAGAACCTTCACCTGCCAACATTTCACATACCATCACTCCTTAGGTGTAAACAGAAAAGAGAGCTAGGAAATAAATCTCTCCTTCAGTCAAAAAGGTGTCAGCATAATATTTCCAACTATACATGAAGAAGACCAAGATTATCCATACACCTAACAGGACTAGATAATAAGAAACTCAGTCTACAATAGTGATGGAGGGACCACATTCATCAGCTTTATCAGGCAGCCAACATATAGTGTCCACGTCCTCATCTAAGAATAAATAATATACTACACTGTCAGCTAAGTCCTCACCGAAGCCTGTAGGACTTAATATCTTTGATAAGTACAACTTGATCAAATAGAAGAATGAGTCATTGACCAACAACACATATTCCTAGTTTTGGAAGCAAACATCCACATCTCAACACAGGTTATTATCTGCATTCGACACAGAGAAAGGAAGGATGCACATGGTGTTCTTGCAAGAATAGGTTCCTCATACCAAGTTAGCTTTTGATTACAAGAAGGCATCATTTCAGTTTGATGTGAAAGAGGTCCACCCAACATATCAAATGGATATGCATAGGAAAAATGGAGAGATGATCTTCTCCACCCTGAAAAAAACTTCACTAATGGCCTTGAAGTTGCAAGTATCTTTGAACAATGTCCAGTCTCAGCTAAAGTTGGAAACAATATGTTCTCTAGCCAAGGATAATAAGATCAAATCCCTGGATGAGATGGTACTAAAAATTGGCTATGATCCATCCAATTTCAAAGAAGTCGAGGTACTACTGAAGAAGAAAAATGTTGACATAGCATCTCTGAGGAAACAATTGAAACTTCTGGCCACTGAATATTCAATAGAAAAGGAAATGGCTGAGAGTGAAGACCATAAGGAGGAGATGTTGAAACTGATAATGGAGAAGAACGCACAAATAAAGGAGATGGAGGCTGAGTTATACAAGTTGTTCAAAGAGAAGGAACATAGTATGCCAATGGTTGTCATCCCAATGGATGTAATTCCTCTCACGAGAGCTAGTACAGAAGCAACCACAACAATAGAAATTCCATCAGCCATTCCAGTGAAAATTCCAGAGGCTTCTGAGAAATTAGTGAAGTCAATGGAGGACATGGCCCTTCAAACAAAAGAAATAAAAAACTTATCCAGAAGTTGAAGTCTATGTTCCAGTCTAGATACAACACAAAGATGCATAAATCACATAGAACCACTCAAGAATTACAGGAGTTGCAGAAGGAGACTGTCATGGCTAAAACATTGTCTGAGGCCAAGGAAAATATCTGGTTGGACATTATCAAGTCAATGGTAGAAATTTGGCAACTCATACAAATTTTGTTTGAAAAGCATGAAATGGTATAGAGAGCTAGAAAAACAATTGACAAAATAAGGGAAGAATTGGGAGAGAGGGCCACAACGGCCACTGAAATACCAAAGAGGAGTTAGAGGCACTGGAAATTGAAGAAAGGATAGAGATGGTCCTTGAGGTAAAAAAGGTTTTGAACAAGAGAGGATTGATGTTGCAACTGTAGGAGAAATCTTAGACGATGGACATTGGGGTGCAAAGATTTTTCTGCAAGGTCGACAGATTACATAAGAAAGGGATTCCAGGACTACTAGTGATAAATGATAAGCTCATCACTCTGCCAGACTACAAGTAGAAGATCATCGCAGCAGAAAAAGATGGTTCTAATTTTGCAGGCATACAAGGTAGCATTATTGGAAATGACTTCTTAGAAAACTTGCAGTTTGACATGAGCATCCAGCACGAAATAAAATACATTTTGATCAAAAAGCCTACTTTTTCCAAGTACACTGAGATGGATGAAATCTACAGAAAGTTTCTCAAGGTTTTCGTCCCCGATCAAAAGAGATGGGAAGACCTATTTGTGTTACTAGAGTAAAGGTGATGTGGATTTCTGAGTCAGCATGAGGAAGATAGTCAAGTCAAAGTGATGAATCACCAACTACTTTCCCTAGAATCATCACCAAGGATTCGAACAGATCATCAACATCCCTATTATTTTGTAATTTTTAATCTTGTTAGTTAGATTTTTTCTCCACAATATCCTTATCATAAATGACAGGATCAGATGTAATTGTTGTATAAATACTTCTCACTTTGAAGTATTGATGGTTGATTTTTGTGCCCAAAGAGCTATCTTTGTAATATTTTCCAAAGGAATTGACCATTAATTAAAGGGATATTCATAGGATTCTTGTGTTTGAACGTTGGTGATGTTTATACTTCTCTGTTAAATGTTTATCTTTCTCTGTTATCATTATGTTTTCAGTTTCTAATCATTAAAAGGAAGTTTATGAACATAATTTGTCTTGTGCACTCTATTTCTTGTCTTTGGTGATCTTCATGTTTTTCATCTGATATTAAGTAAAGAAATTCTTAATTGCTTCTTTGCTTAGTTGTTTTTCTCACATGTTCTATCTTTTCTATATCATTTAATTTTGATAGATCCAACGATCTCACTATCTTGCTCTGTGAAGGAACCTCATAAAAACTATATATGATCCTAATATTTAATACACACCCCATAGACCAATGGAATTTTAAAGCAATTCTTCAGCCAATATTATAAACAAACAAACAAACTCAGATTAATTTAACTAGCCTAATATCTAAAATTCAAACAGATCTAAATCATACATCAAGATCCCTCTCTGAAACTGGCAGGGCTAGATCCCAGTTTCAAAAGTGATTTTGGTATGTTATGTTAAGCCCTAATATTGGCTCATTACCCCTTAATTGGAGCATATTATATTAGTAATGTTATTTTATTTATGTCAGATTTAGGCCATTAGTTGTAATTATACCTCCTAGTCTCCTATATATACCAAGGAGACATTTTCATTTTGAATCATCTTGTACTTGAACATTTAAGTGGGGTAAAAGGAGGTTGCCCCCTCGAAGAGGCTTATTATCTGAAATTATCTCTTTTTCAAGGCATTGATTCTTTTTTTGAGGTTTTTCTATGCTATATTGATATTTGGTTCTTAACATATGGTATCAGAACTCAAGGTCTTGGGGTTTCGATGCTACATCTGAGACACCTTGGAATTTTTTCTATAATTTGTTTTCTACAATGTTTCCAAACGAACGGCTTGGATGATATTTATCAGACGGATCAAGGTACGTTGGGTTCAAAATTAAGCTCCTGAGGCCTTATACTTTTAGAGATACAGCCTGTATAAGATAGGGTTCTGGAATAATCCTGAACTGAGTCATTGTGGAATTTTCTCTATAAATTTTTTTATGTAATGTTTCAGACCTTGAAATGCATATAATATTCATAGAAATTAGTAAGGTATCTGTGTTAAAAATTTCATCTTCTGGGTCATCTTAAATTTGTCGATACACCCTGTGTAAGATAGGGTATCTAACTAGTCCTATTGACTAGTCTCAAGAAGGTGTTCCAGGTAAAACAATCATAACTTCTCCCTAGAGTATCCAAATTGAGTAGGACTAGTTTGATCGGATCATGGACAACCTTTAGTATTTCTGGTGCAAGTTTCAGAATTTTATATCAATTATTTTGTGCGGGGCATGCTATACAAGTGAGATCTCCTGGAAAGGCCAAAAATTGGCAAGTTGTGGGGAAGTTATCATAAATTCCACTTGGCACATCCAATTTTGATCATACCTGTGGCATTGTAGAGAGAAAATATCAGAGAACTACATAAAATAAAGTTTCATACCTAGAAGGGTCAAAACTTGGGAGATACAACAGAAGAAAGATTGTCTAGCAGAACCACCTCAAAATCAAGGTTCAAAAGTGATACTTGGCCAACATGCCATCCAAAAAGGGAACTTCTACACCAAATAAGCCTCTATACAATCCTACTTGGACTCTTGATGAAGGTGAAGAAATGCATAGGGACATAAATGATTTACAAAAGAAGATAGTAACAAAATATGAACTACAAGAGATGATGGAGGGTTTAAAAGGGGAGATCATGGAAGTATTGAAAAATTTTGTAATAGAGAAGACACCTGAAAATGAAAATGCATCTCATGAAATTCATGATGAGGACACAAGGAAGGTGAATCACGAATGGAGAAACTTCAAATTTGGTTTGAAGACCAACCACATTCCTAAGATTGATATGAGGAATTTTGATGGCAAGCACCCAATCACATGGATACTTCAGATGGAGCAATTCTTTGATCTCCATAATGTGCCACATACACAAAAGGTACGAATTGATTCTTTATATTTAGAACCTAATCAATTTGTATGGTATCGATGGCTTTGTTCTCACAAATCACTT
>ML788471.1:719740-732401 GCA_009831015.1 Picea engelmannii
TTTTTTATATTTAATATTCAACCTTCTAGTTGGTATCAAAGCATTCCTCTTCCTAATTTTCCCTCGTCCATTCATTTCGTCCCTCCTCATCCTCCCTGACTTCACCACCCCTCCTCTCCCATGCTTCACTCCCACACCCTCCCTCCTCCATTCACCATTCCTTTTCATCATTCTCCCACCATACCTTTCTATAAAATACCAGTAACCCACCATATAGTCACCACTTTCACCAGCTCTCCCATGTCCCCATGACCAACCCCGACCACTCACATTCCATTCCATCCAGTCGTTTGCTCGCCCCTCCATTTTCCCTCCATTTCAGTCACTCATTTTTCCTAATCATCCTTTTAGCCTTCCACACCCAATCACCTCCTCATACACATCTGTGACCTGCTCCTTGCTATGGATAAAATCCCCCTAATATCGACCTAGAAACTAGGCATATCCTCGACACCTTAAAAGACAAAAAATATTCTATTCTACCCAAATCTAACAAGACCTTTTGATAATTAAAGGAAGAGAGAGAATATTTAAATGTGTACCTTAAGTCCTTACGACTGATGTCAATCCCTTCCAATTGTTGTTCATTCTAATATTGTAGGCCTCCTCCCAAAGCTGGCCTGAAACAATGTTGCAAAACAAACTATGACAACATATCCTTAATTATCAAGATTATCTAGAGGGTTAGTTATTCATGAAAACATTCATAAAAACAAACACATAGACATAAATATACAGGACAATAAGTTTTCTCTTTTATTAATAACAAAATTGGAAGTTACAACCAGAATTTTGTTGGCGTTGCTCCACGAAACTCTCTTGGGTTCCTCTACTTTGACTCCAAGTGAACTATTCTTGATATACTATACTCACCACCAACATTCTAATATAAGGGAAAAGGATGGATGGTATAAAGAGGACGGATGAAAGGGAATGTTGAGGATGAAACTCAAAGAAGAATGTATATGGTTTGGAATACAAGGGAGAAAATTTGGTAGAGTTCTCTTGCCTCTTGTTTAATATATCCAAATGACCCCCCTACGACCCTTTTTGTATGAGAAAATGATGGTTAATTCATTACGAGAAGGGATACAGGAGTTAAAATGGTTTCAAAACCTACGATAGCCCGTAAACTCCATCAGAAAGCATGGATTTTATATTTTTTTGCAACTTTTTAGAGTACACGTGTGCTTTTAGTTATGCAACTAGAATATGTACGTGGGATTTTAGGCATGCAACTATCATATGTATGTTCTCTGCCTATGCATCAAGGCACGTATTCCATACAAAAATTGTTTTTTGAGAATAAATCCATCAAAAAGGGTTGGCAAATGTATGAATGAGTAGGCCAACATCAGAGATGCATAGTAGTGGCATTTTGAGTTATAACAGATGCCCCCTAATGTATGAGGTCAGAAGAGAAACTGATGGCCGAAATACATTACAAAATCTGTAATAAAGTGGAAAATCACTAGAGTCGATTAAACCCAAGTGAGTATCTATGAGTGTGTCATCTACAATAGGATAATAATAATAATCAAGTCGGGTATTCCCATGCTCGAGGCAAGCTAAGCATGGTTTCCAATCAAGTACATTGCAGATCCATTTCATATATATAATAATCATGGCTACATGACCAATGTGTATGCCAATATGAAGTGTAGACGTGAATAATACAAAGTGGATCTACATCTCAAAATAGTCGGAAGATATACAATATTATATAAATCTTCAAGAGGCATTAATTCCTATGGCTGGAGATGGTAGCTTCATGACTCAAGAAATAGCTTCAAGATATTCAAAACTTAGGTAGGAGTTTAATACTCACTACTATGAGGTCTTTGACATGTTGTTATGCAATATTGGAGGACCTTGAACATCAAGCAACAAACTTCATTGATTCTGGATGTGAACTTGACAAGAATCTCGAGATGGACGACTCATGAAGGTCAAGAGACTTATCGTATAATGGTTGACTCATGTTGCAAGACTTCCCCTTGGACAAGAGAGTGATAGATGAAAATACTCATGCAACATGTTATTAACATAAATCTATGGCATAGGGTCCACCAAAAAATCTCCACGTGTTTGGAAGAGTAACCAAATGGAGGAGGACACAACTCTATGTAAAGAGAACAACTTCATAAAGCCATACTATATCCCAATGCTTGCAGAACAAATCAAAGGATGTGCTCTGTCCAAGGGTGACTAGATTGCTTCCAACAAAAGAGAATGTTTCCCTATCCCCTCTTTTTGGAATATTTGATTTTTTTGTACTTTTCACATATTTAACGAGCTTGAAAAATAATAGAAGAATACTACATTACAAGGAGGAACAAGTGTCACAAGAAAGAAATCTAGTTCTAAGCACATGAAACATATTGATTCTCAGTGCAAGGAGATGTGTGCAAGATAAGGACACTCATGAAAATTCCTCCATGGGTCAAGGTGTCATATCGCAAGGGAAAAAATGTTATAAGGATTTCACCTAAGGAATGCTCTAATGGTTCAGTGATGGAAAAATGAATCCGGCATTAGGCCAAAGATGCAAGGATGAGACATGTGATGTGATTACTGAATGACACAATGAGACTCCTTCCATGTAAATTTTTACGAGCCCAGAGAATGAAATCTCATCGGTTTTTCATGTTTAGAGAGTCTGAAAAGAACTAAATGAAGACTTAAGAGTGATGTTTTTTGTAAGGTTAGTCTCCAGGACCTGAAAAAGAATAAAATCATACCAAGGAGAACTATTATGGTCACTAGAGCCAGATTATTCCTTTTTCATACTTAGGCCAGTCGGTCCAGAAAAGGGTTAAACTTATACCAAAAGGAAGTCTCTTCAAAACCATTTTAACGAGTGTGAAAAATACAAGATCACTCGACTATATTTTCAATTTTAAGGAGTCTGAAAATAGATTAACTATGGACTCCCTTGTCCTTTTTCATAATTTAATCCCCTAAGCCCAAAAAAGTATAAAACATATCTTAGGAGAACTCTCCTTGTTAGACATGTCTCCCGAGGCATACCTATCTCCTGAGTAATCTATTGGCCAGAAAAAGGGTTAAACTTATGCCAAATAGATATTCCTTATGGATCAATTAATGAGTGTGAAAGAAACAAGGTCACTCGACAGTCTTTTATTGTTTAGGGAGTCTAAAAAGGGATTAAAGAAGAATCAAAGGGGTTTCCTTTTTCGTAAATAATCTCCAAGGCTGGAAAAATTGATAAACCAAAACCAAGAAGAATGGCCCTTTTTCACAAATTTGGTCTCTTGGGCCCGAAAAAGGGTTAAACTTACACCTGAGAATACTCTCCTAGTGAAATGTAGCTCCTAGGTTATACCGTTTTCATCAATTAGCCATCCGAAGTGAAAAAGGAATAAATTTTTGCCGGACAGATGTGCCTTCAAATTTCACTTTGACAAGCATGAATGGAAACAAGATCGCTCGACAATATTTTCAATTTTAGAGAGTCTGAAAAGGGCTTAAAGAAGACACCATAGGGGGATCCTTTTCTTAATTAATCTGAATGAGGCCAAAAAGGATAAATAAATTATCATTAGATGTCTCTTTCATAGTTTAAGTGAGCTTGAAAGATAAAAAACCATGCTCTTAGGGAGTCCCTCGGGTAGAAGTCAGAAAATTCATGGCGGGACTAAAAGGACTCCCATGCCTATGAAGTATTTCGGCATGGGCACCAAAAGGAAAAAAAAGGCTCTAACTAGGATTCCCATGAAAGGAAGGATCTACCACATAAAGTACGACACAATTATTAGCAAGGAAGGTTAGTGTTGCAATTCAGTGGGGTTGATCCTGAGGCCGAATGAACCAGGAAACAAATAATGGAAATATTCCAGTAGAGAAAAACCTAACCTATATGCCATTTTGAGGTCAATACCTATGAGAAAGGATCAATATGATGAAAAAATTTCAAGGAAAAACATCTCCAAGATCTTGCATATAAGACCAATAACACTCATCCAGAAATTAATAAATCCAATATAGATAGAAACTTCAAAAAATAAGAAGTGATACTAAATATAAAACTTGAAAACAACAAATGTGGATTGTACAATATGGTACAAAGCACCGCACAGCCTTACGTCTCATGCATGGTAGTAGTTCAGGTAGAACCCGCTGCTAAGGTTTGAACAAGAGTCTATTCGATAGTGAACCTGAAAA
Organism: Picea engelmannii; assembly: GCA_009831015.1. Classification (NCBI taxonomy): domain Eukaryota; kingdom Viridiplantae; phylum Streptophyta; class Pinopsida; order Pinales; family Pinaceae; genus Picea; species Picea engelmannii. Next base: position 723,926 of record ML788471.1, read on the forward strand.
GACTCCCAAAAGGGAAGAAACCACAAACTACAGTGTAAGTCTTCCCATGCTATATAATATGTAGTCATCGCTTCAATAATAGCCTCATCTGAAGACAATTCAATATTCAAGAAATAACGTGAACGAGGAGGATCGACAGTCCCAAAGAGAAAAGTAAACTGACTGTATTCCATATGATGATGGAGGTTTCAATAAATTTTGGCAGAGTCTATCAAGGAATATTCACAATCAAAAAGGCTTGAGGATCTGCAAACAACGAGATCAGACTCAAAAGGAAACTCAAGATCACTTGGACAAGGAGGGGGAAGAAAAGGCTCCCAGTCCCCCATTGGATAAACCAATGGATCAATTGTTGACACCAAGTCTCGAGAAGGAAAACATGAGTGAAAAATTACCTTCTCAGAAGCAATTGAACACTAAGGATAAGATGCCACATAATTTACCTGTGGCGGGGTAGTGTCTACATTAATACTAGGAATGTATAAAGGGGCATTCTGAAATAACGTTGAATTAGGATGGTGATTATCATATGCCATATTTTCAATAGTGAAAATGCTTCCATTGTGAGGAAAACACATCACCCAGAAGAGCGTAGAAACCATAGCATTTATAGCATATACATAATCACGCCCAAGAAGAATATTGAAATATAACGAGACTTGCACCACTATAACATCAACAAGGATAGTCTTCCCACCTAACGAGATAGGAAACTGAGGAAGAATCCCCAATTACTCACTATGATGTCTTTCAAAATCCAACATCTCATACAAAGAAGAAACAAGCTCGAGAGAACCCAAAGATTTCCAAGCTGAGGAGGATAAAATACTTGCGGAGGCTCCTTCATCTACAATACATCGGTAAAAAAGTTTTGAATTAACTTCAACCCTTATTTCAAAGGGTGTAGAAGAAGGAAGGCGAGGCTCAACAAGGTCATTCTAATCAAAGGAAACCATCCTGGGACTTGGAGGGGGTGTGCTTGAAGTGAGAGGAATGCCCCCTTATTCTGAAAGTACTGAACTGGAAATGCTAAAAACATAGTCGGTAGACACATCACTCCCCATCATAAGCATGGGATCAGCCAAATATTGCATCGGCGTGACCCCTTTTGTAGACTCTAAACTCTCCATGTGTAGAGTGGGATTGGCCAAAGATTGCTTCGACACGATCACTTCCTCAACCACTGGATGAATAGGCTGCGAGACAACATGGTTTGAAGGCACATCACCCCCAAAAAGAGGATTGGGATCAATCGAATATTGCATCAGCATGACCACTTCATAAACCAAAGGACAAATATATTGCAGGGAAATCGAAGAATACTTAGAATCATAAGAGCTTGCAGACATAGACCACATTTTTCGTGCCTCTGGAATTCCAGGGCATGGATGAGTAAGATGATTTACCTTGAAAATATTATAAGGGAACTTAGGCTTATGTCCTATCCATCTAGGTTTTTAAACAGAATCAATGCCCCCAGCATGACTAGAAGTGGTTGGTTTATTATCCTCAACATGACTCACTGAGGTTGTTAATAAGTCTCCAACATGACTGGCAGAGGTTGATGGTTGAACTCCAATATGACTCACAAGGACTAGGTTCGTTCCCCCAACATGAATTGCAGTGGTTGGTTTCACATCTCCAACATCATTTAAAGAGGTTGGTGATTGGTAAATAACATGACTTGCAGAGGCTATAGACCTATTTCTAGTATGACTAGCAGTGACTAGACTTTCCCCCCCATCTTGACTTGAAGAGGTTGGGTTCTTTCCTTCAACATGACTTGTAGAGGTTGACGATCTATCTACAACATGACTCGCTAAGGTTGGTAATTTCTTCTTCCTATTCTTCCTCTTTCTATTTCATTTATACTTCCGGTTACTAGTAGTTATACTTTCACCGGAGAAGGAATATGGAGGAGGAGAAGACTTTGTTGATGAAGGAATATCAACATTATGGCCATGACATAAAGTTCTTAACTGAGAAGCGTCAAGAGAATTAGGGACATTTGGAATGGTACCCAACCAAACCGGGAGTCCCATATTCAACCTAGGAATGTACAACATGGCCATCAAAGGGATACCAACATTTCAAAAGAAAGGAAAAGCACAAGAATCCCCTTGCAAAGGGGTTCCTTGGTTGGTATCGTCAATAAATTTGGCCATGAAGATCCTATGCATAGGTTCTTCCCTTGCAGGATTGTTCAAGTCTGTAAAATTATCACACATTGATTCTAGTAAATCAGTGGTATATAAATATACGTCTATAAGGAGGCGAATACACTTTTCTAAGAAGAATACCCAAAAGTACTCACGATCGGTGGAGTGGGCGATCTACCACCTTAGGTCAGAGACACAAAGAAATCACTGACTAACTCACTATGGAAAACTAAGAATCACAGAGCAGACCACTAAAAAGTCCCTAAAGATAAATCAAGCAAAAGGTAGGAAGAACAATTATGCCAACCAACACTAGAGAAACTTATCGATTCAAGTGTAACTCAAACACATGAGTAACATTGTTTAGGGCCTCTAAAACTCTGTTTAGGGCCTCAAAACAACCCTGAAAGTCGGGAACCCAAAAACTAGGAAAAAACTGCCAAACTGGAAAACTACCAAAATGAGCCAATTGGAATAGGTAGGAGGTCAACAACATCCATCTAGATCATAAGTCTCATATATTTTATTCTCAACCAATAATTGTTTTCCACATGGCACTTAGTTACAGGAATATTCCCAACCAATAAGATTCTTACACATGGAAACATGCAAGCATTGACACATGGGACTTAACCATTGGAGACATGTGGTAGCTCGACATTGGAGACACGTGGTAGCATGCAACTTGTGACACATAGTATATTATTATTGGTATACTATTAAACTATCATGGGATGACACATGGAAACATGTGAATGGTTGACTCATAATGCTAATTGGGCATAAGTGAAGTCTGACTTGGCACTTAAAATTATATTTTATTAATCAATTTTCTAACGGAGGTCGAGATCTCAAAGCTCCATATCTTCTCTTATGTTTATTACTAAGTGTAAGATACACTTAATATTATATACTATTAAGAATCCCATACTCCCATGCATGTGGGATAAGGAGTTTTACCAAAAAAGTTGAATTTATGAAGGAGGAAAATGACTTTGGGATCAAGGGCCCACATTTGCCCATGAAATTAATCTACGATTGTCGAGTCACAATCTTAAAGAAGCTATAACTTGAGCTCTGGGTGACGAAATCGTGAAAATTTTATACCATTGGAAATTTATTTTGATGAATACGATGATGGTGTAGGTTTAAAGGATTGAAAGTGGTTATAATTTTCTAAAAAAATGAAATATCAATCAACTTCATTTTTAATGGATCTGCCTTGACTACTCAATTTCGTAAGGTCATATCTTGAGGTCCGGGACTCGGATTTGGATAAAATTTATATCGTTGGAAATCTAATATAATGAAGATAACATATGAAGTGATTTTGGAAGGTTGAATATTAAATATACAAAATTACATATTAATATTTTCTAAATTTTATGTTCAATGATCTATACAATATACAACAACATGTATTAAATACACGTGAAAGAGTAGAGTCACATCTTTTTGTCTTAAGAGACGTGAATTTAAATTAAATGTATAATAATGGAGTGGGATAACTCAGGAGAAACATTCCCTCCCGATTTACCTTTCTGGAAGGTCCTCCGACAACCCCATTTAAAATTTCTGGCCAATCTAGAACCCTGATCGATTTTTTGAGCATTTGGGTTGGTTTAAAATGGGATAAAACCCCTGGGGTAAGGTTTTGAAATGTATGGAAATTTAATCCATGTGAAACTCAGACTACCCATAAAAATCTGGCCGAATTCAAGTCCATTTGTTTGCATGAAAAGGAGGTCTGTTTGCTCCCGAGTTATCCTACTCCTATAATAATTACATTAATGATTTAATTTATTGATTAATGACATAGTGATATATGTATGGTATATTACAAGTCATCCCTCTTTGAAAATATTCATCCTCGAAGTGTGGGCAAGGAAAAATGTTTATATCTAAACTTCTCATCTTCCCAAGTGGCTTCATCTTCAGGTAGGTTCTTCCATTTGATCATACACTCATTAACTCTTCTAGAATGTAGGAATTTGGTTCGTATTTTGAGGATGCCTTCAGGAATTAAAATTAACCTTCCTTATTCATCTAAAAGAGGCAACCATGTTTGTATATGGAGGGAAGGATCTAGTTTTTTCTCCAAACAAGAAACATGAAAAACCTTATGCAATTTCCCTTTATTTGGAATATAGAGGGCATAAGAAACTTGTCCAATTCTCTTTCGAATTTGATAGGGTCCATAAAACTTAGGAGCTAGTTTGTGTTTCTTGTAATTTTTAAGAGAGGTCTGCTTGTAAGGTTGAAGTCGACCAAACTCTCAATCACCTGCCGTAAATTCTCTGGCAGTTCTTCTTTTGTCAGCTTGTTGTTTCATTCAACTCCTTTCTTGTTTGAGGTGAGATTTAAGAGTGTGTAGAACTTCATCCGATGTGGCTAGATAGTATTTCACAGTAGGCACCATATAATTGATAGCATACTCCTTAAGAGAGGGAGGCAGATAACCATAAAGTGCTTCAAACGGGGACATTTTTGTTGAGATATGATATGTACTATTGTACCACCATTCTATGAGATGTAGCCAATTGATCCATTATTTCTGACGATCATTCACAAAATTCCTTAGATATCCTTTGAAACATTTATTAACCACTTCAATTTGGCCATGTGTTTGGGTATGATATGAAGTACCCATGGTTAAGGATGTCCCCACTTGAAAAAATAGTTCCTTCCAAAAATTTCTAGTAAACATGGGATCCCTATCACTTATGATAACTTTGGGAAATCCATGAAGTTTAAAAATATGTTTAACATAGCTATCAATGACTTGGATAGCCTTTGAAGAGATCCCAACAAAGTGGGAATATTTGGTTAATCTGTCGACGATTACAAATCTAACGTCTTTTCATTCAGAGGTAGGAAGACCAATAATAAAGTCCATAGATATTTCAGACCATTTTTGGGCTAGGATATGAAGGGGTTGCAAAAAGTTTGGAGGAGAAATAGTTTCAAAACAAATTCGTTGATAGGTGTCACATTCTGCCACATATTTCTGAATGTTGGATCGCATACCTTTCCAGAAGAAGGACTCGCGTATATTGTAGTAAGTTTTGAAAAACCCCACATAGCCTGTTAACGGAGAATCATGATTTTCTTTCAAAACTTGGAAGAGATGAGAAAAAATATTCGTTGTTGGTACCACAATATGTCATTCTCCCAAGTGAATTTAGGGTTTGTAGTTGGGTTTCCTTCGACTTCTTCTATTAGCCTTCTTATTTTTGGATTTTTGATATACTTAGTTTGAACTTCTAAGTTCCATTCGAGAGTGATTATGGACATAACACATAGAGTAACATCATTATCAAGTTTCCTCGATAACCCATCCACAACCACATTCTTCTTCCATTTTTTGTAAATAATATTGAAATCAAAGAACTGGATTTTTCTCACCCATTTTTACTGATTTGATGAAATATATTTTTGAGTTAAAAAATAATTCAAGCTATTGTGGTTTGTTTTCACGAGAAATTTCGTTCCCAACAAGTATTGTTTCCACTTAACCAAAGAGTGCATAATTTCCAACATTTCTTTGTCATATGTTGATTTTGTTTTCTCCCTTGGTTTGAATTTTCGACTCTCGAATGCGATGGGATTATTATCTTCCATAAGTACGACACCTAATACAGCTCTTGATGCATCACATTCTAGGTCAAATTATTTGGAGAAATATGATTCTAACAAAACCAGAGTGGATGTCATTAAGAGCTTCAACCTTCTTAAACATGCTTCAGATTGTTCATTCCACTTAAATGCATCTTTCTTCAATAATGTTATTAATGGGCCACAATTTGTGCATAGTTTCGAACAAATATTTTGTAGTACCCGGTAAGACTCGGGAATCCTTGTAATGATGTGATTGATTTGGGGCTAGGCCACTCAGTAAATGCCACAATTTTTTTTGAATCAACCTTGATTCCTTCATTTGATATGACATGTCCCAAAAATACTATCTCTTTTTTCCCAAAACTGCATTTGGATTTGTTAGTGTAGAACTTGTTCTCTTGAAGGATTTTTAATAATGTCTCAATGTCCTTAAGGTGTGAGTTCTAGTTCTTGATATAAACAAGGATATCATTGAAAAATACAAGTATGAAATTTCGTAGGTACGAACGAAATAAATTATTCATTACTACTTGGAAGGTAGCAGGAGAATTGGATAAACCGAAGGGAATGACTCGAAATTCATATAGCCCTTCATGGGTACAAAAATAAGTTTTGGGAACGTCTTCCTCTCGAATTCTTATTTGGTAATAACATAACTTTAGGTCTATCTTGGAGAAATATTTAGTGCCATGGAGCTCATCTAATAACTCATCCAAAATTGGAATTAGAAGTTTATCCTTTATCGTAATTTTGTTTAATGCTCGATAATCAATACAGAGTCTATATGATCCATCATTTTTCCTAACAAGTATGACCAGAGTTTAGAAAGGACTCTTTCTTCATGTAATAAAACCACAATCCAATAATTCTTGAACCAGATGATCGAATTCTATCTTATGTTGGTGGGATTGTCTATAATATTTTTCTAATTGGTGCATAACTAGTGATCAATTCTATGATGTGGTCTCCAGAACGAGGTGGAGGAATCCCACGAGGAAGTTCCTGAAAAATGGTGATATGTTTTCCAATAATTTTGTCCAATTTCTTGGGATCATCATTTTTTTTCTCCTTAGTAGTACCCTATATTGCATAATAGTGTAAGAAATAATCTTGGGCTCTGTTTTTGATAATTTTTTCCATTTTATTGGACGAGCCTATTTGTGGGGGAGGACAGTTAATTCCATGTAGTTTATATTTTTCCCCATTTTGATAGAACCTTATAAATTTCTCTTGTAAGTTTAGTCCAACAGTACTAAGTGTGTCTAGCCACTCGGCCCCCAAGACAATATCTACCCCTTCGACTGGCATAACATACATAGGGTATTTTAATTTGTATTCACTCATGGATATTTCTACCTTGTGGCACTTCCCATCACATGACATAGCCCTATTTCCTGGGATGGATACTTGAAATTCATAGGTAAGATGAATACATATGTTTAATTTCCTTGCTATATTTGTATATATAAATTTATGTGAACTGCCACTATCAATGAACAATGTCACTTTAATTTTCTTAACATAGCCATAAACTTTCAGAGTTTGGGGCTGAGAAATCCCTGTCATTGCAGCAATAGAGAGTGCTAGATTTGTGTTTTGATTCCTTAACTCATGTGGATTTCGTGAGTCTTCATTATTTTTTTCTTTATCGGATGAATATGTGTCCCCTACTTATTCATCCTTGTCATTGTCTCTCTTGTCTATTTCACAATGAAAAAACTTATTTTCTTTTCACTTATGGCTAAGTTTCCAATTAGGTGCGTTACATTTAAAGCATCAGCCCTTAACCTTATCTTGTCTTGTGTCTGTTGGTGATGTCATTTTGTGAGGGGGGATTTATTTGGATCTAGATTCTTTAGGTGAGCGCCATTTTTTCTTTTGAGAAACTTTAATTTTCTTTTCAGCAATTTTAGCTTTCTGGCAAGCTTGTCCAATATCCTTATTGTCAAGTAATTCAAGCTCATTACATATATTTTCCTTTAATCATGATAAGGCTATTTTAAGTAGCCATTCTTTTGATATTCTAGGGACATGAATGGGCAACACATTTATGTTGATTAAGGTTGGTTGTCATTGATGTCAACCCTTGAAGAAAAACCCATAGCACAAAGGTTTGGGTAATGGACCCAATAGTGTTTGATGTAAATATGACTCATTATTGTTTTGTCACAGTTGATAAGAAGTAAATATGGATGAACTCCAAAGTGGTCCCCTTATGGTGAAATCCCTCACGTGAAGACGATTTGTGGAGTAAGAGAACCCATGCTTAATTGTGGAATAATGAGATGAAGGAAAGTGAATTTGTCAGAGAAAATATCCTAGATGGATAGTTCTTGTCATGTCATTTCCGGTGGTATGTGGAATGTCACATAATTCCTCATGGTTAGAGAGTTATGGCCATGAGAAGTTGGAGACCCTAGGTTTGGGTAATGGACCCAAGTTTGTTTTATGGGTAACGGTATGAGTTATGATATATTTTCAGATAAAAATATTCTATATGGATATTACATGTCATGCCATTTTTAGTGGTATGTATAACGTCACATAACTCCTCATGGTTTGAGAGTTATGGCCTTACGAAGTTGAAGGACCCTCATATGTCATCTAGAAGCCCCAAAAGGTCAAAGTAATCAAAGTGGTTTAAGATATTTTAAAAGGTAAATAATAAAGTGAAGTGATGAGTGTATTATAATTCAAAG
>ML788471.1:742050-754091 GCA_009831015.1 Picea engelmannii
TTGGTGCATGGTTGATGCACTTGTTTATGGTATAGGTTGATTACAGGTTGGTGCATGGTTGATGCACTTGTTTATGGTACAGGTTGATTATAGGTTGAGGTACAGGTTGATGCATGGTTAAGATTTATTGGTACAGGTTTACAGCGGTATATCTCACAGTGATAGTGTGAGAGTGGTTCCATCATTCTACTTCTACTTCAGGGTGGCAGGAGGGGGCAAGGACAGATGCTTGTAGCCACCTTCCGGTTGTAGCCGAAGAACATTGGGGGTTGTAGCCTCCTTCTGATTGTAGCCAAAGATTTGGGGAGTTGGAGCTTCCCTCAGGTTGTAGCCTGAGAAACTAGGAGGTTGGAGCCTCCTTCCAGTTGTAGCTGGAAAACAAAGGAAGTTGGTGCTTCCAATGAATGTAATTCTTCAAGACATATAAGAAAAAACATTTCGTGGTTTTCTCCAGATTTGGGTTTCCACGTAAAACACTGGTGTACTGTGCATGTGTGTGATTGTTTATTTATTATTGCTCATTATTAGATAATAATTCTACATTGATATAACATTTGAAGAAAAAGGATTATAATTACGTTATTACTGATTCACCCCCCCTCTCAGTAATCCAACAATTTAAATCCTGAAAAAATTATTCCATTGTACCGGACTGTTGTAATCAGGTGGGTTTAGAAAAAAACCATTTTTTTTTCTATGTCGAGAAAACGTAGGAAGAAGTTTCTTTTTAATATAACCCAATATATTCCTAGAGATTTGTATTTTTCTCTCCACCATAGGAACCATTCCCACACAAAGTCCTTCAGATGTATAGATGTGACATTATTTTTTTCTTCATCGTCAGCAATTTGGCAATACCTGAAGTATTGCTCGATTTTATTTACCCATCTTGTTGCCTTTCTTGCATCCGATCCATCAAATTATGAAACAATAATCTTCACCTTGGGAATACCATTATTAGAAGTCCACATGTTGAGTGAATAATGCGATTGGTGTGGCCTTGAATGCGATGTTGTGTTACCTGGGATTCTACTTTCGTTTGCGATTGATTCGAGATATAATCCCATGTCATGGTAGTTTTTGTTACATTCCTCCAGTTCTTCATTTAGTTTTCTTATTTTGGCATCAAACAAATCACTTACTTGATTTATAAGGACTATGAAAAACTCTTTAGAATTTTCACTTAGTGTTGATTAAAGTTTGTTGTCATTGATGTCAACCCTTGAAGAAAGCCCCGCAGCACAAAGGTTTGGATAATGAACCCAATATTGTTTGATGTAAAGATGACTCATTATTGTCTTGTCATGGTTGATAAGAAGTAAATATGGATGAACTCCAAAGTGGCCCCCTTATGGTGAAAGCCCTCACGGGAAGACGCTTTGCAGAGTAAGAGAACCCATGCTTAACTGTGGAATAATGAGATGAAGTACAATGAATTTGTCAGGAAAACTATCCTAGATGGATAGTGATTGTCATTCCATTTTAGGTGGTATGTGTAACATCACATAACTCCTCACGGTTAGAGAGTCATGGCCATGAGAAGTTGGAGACCCTGGGTTTGGGTAATAGACCCAAGTTTGTTTGATGGATAACGGTATGAGTTATGATATATTTTCAGATAATACTATTCTATATGGATATTAAATGTCATTCCATTTCTTGTGGTATGTGGAATGTCATATAACTCCTCACGGTTTGAGATTTATGGCCTTACGAAGTTGGAGGACCCTCAGATGTCATCTAGAAGCCCCAAAAGGTCAAAGTAGTCAAAGTGGTTTAAAAGATTTTAAAAGGTAAATAATAAAGTGAAGTAATTAGTGTATTATAATTCAAAGTGAATACAAAATAAATTATTTCAATAATAATTTTAATGGAGAAATTAGAAGTGGGTTAACCCTAAAATAAGGAAAGTGGGGCCAAGTGACCTAGAAGATGTGTTTAAGGAAGTTACTTGGAGAGTATAAATAAGAGGAAAGGCTCTCTCATTTTAATCACACTTGAGAATATTGAATATCTATAGGTGTATGAGGTGACCAAGGATATATAAGCTGAAATTCATAGGGAAGGTGAAGAAAAGAAGGCCAAAATGCAAGGAAGGATAAATTCTTTTGATGATGCTTTTTAAGGTATGTTATTTACAGGTCATCTCACCATTTTCGCTATACCTTTTTTTCTATAATGATTCAGACCGTGAAATTTCTAGGCCATAGAGAAAACATATCCAAGTATATGTGGTAAACAATTCATCTTGTGGGTCATTGTATTTTTGTATTTACACTCCGTGGAAAATAGGGTTTGTGGCTAGTCCTCAAACTAGTCAAAAACAGTTGTTTCGGGTAAAAACATCATAACTTCTTCATAACAGATCCAAATTTAGTGAAATAAAATGTGTTGGTTAGGTTACAGTATTTATTATGTTTTGTAATAGTTTCAGATAAATTAAACAAATATTTTGTGTGGGGCACACTCTACAAGGTCTCTCTCTAGAATAAGCCAAAATACAGCAAGGTATGCCATTTTTTCTATAAATATTTTTATGAGAGGTTCCAAGTAGTGAAACCTGGAAGAATTGAATAAACAAAACTGAAGAAAATTGTGTATCAGTTTCAGATCTTTATACATTACATGTACAAAGTTATGATTACTTCAAGTTAGGGTTGTTGACTAATCCAAAACTAGGCATGTGAGACTAAAGAAAAGTTTGATGAAAATGCTAGTCTCTTGTTGTTGAAGTTAAGGAAGGTTTGCAGGAATGTGATCATATACACCAGGTATATTATAGAGCTAAAAATCATATTTGTATGATGAAATTGATGAGGGATTTTGGTTGAGGTACATGTTGAGTACATGGTTGAGACAAGTAGTTGATGAGTTGGCACATACATGAGGTGTATAGTTGATGATGTTGGTACATATTGATGAGTAGCTGACACATGATTGTTACATACTTGGTACATGGTTGGATGTACTTGTTTATGGTACAGGTTGATTACAGGTTATTTGGTACAGGTTGGTGCATGGTTGATGCACTTGTTTATGGTACAGGTTGATTACAGGTTGAGGTATAGGTTGATGCATGGTTCAGATTTATTGGTATAGGTTTACAATGATATATCTCATAGTGGTAGGTTGACAGTGGTTCCATCATTCTACTTCTACTTCAGGGTGGCAGGACAGGGAAATGACAGGTGGTTGTAGCCACCTTCTGGTTGTACCCAGAGAACATAGGGAGTTGTAGCCTCCTTCTGGTTGTAGCTAGAGATTAGGGGAGTTGGATATTCCCTTAGGTTGTAGCCTGAGACACTAGTGGGTTGGAACCTCCTTCCAGTTGCAGCTGGAAAACAAAGGAAGTTGGTTCTTCCAATGAATGTAATTCTTCAAGACATATAGGACAAAGAATTATGTGGTTTTCTCCTCATTTGGGTTTCCACGTAAAACATTGGTGTACTATGTATGTGTATGTTTGTTCATTTTTTCATTGCTTATTTAATATGCAGTTATTGGATGATAATGCTTAATTGATATAACACTTGGATTATATGGTTAAAAATGATTAAATTGCTCTATTATTGATTCACCCCCCCTCTCAGTAATCCAACAATTGGTATCAAAGTAGGTTCCTTCAGAAATCAATTTAACCAATGAAAGGTAGATCATGGAGAGTACCAACTCATATAAAAATGGAATACCATAGTTTGATGGACATAAGTATGCTTTTTGGAGCATAAGGATGAGGACATATATACAAGCATAGGGATTTCAAGTTTGGCAATCAATTGTATATGGATACACAACACCAACAATTCCACCAACAAATTACAAAGTAGTAAAACTCAGTGAGAATAATTCCAAATCCACAAATGCACTTTTGAATGGTCTCAGTGATACGGTATTCACCAAAGTTGCACACTGTAAATCCGCTAAAGAGATTTGGGACAAGCTTAAAAATATTTACGAAGGAGATACAAAAGTCAAAGAAACAAAGCTTCAAACTTACAGAGGTCAGTTCGAAGAACTAAAAATGAAGGAAGATGAAGATATCACAGCCTACTTCTTACGATTTGATGAAACAGTGAATGCAATCATAGGATTGGGAGAAGAAATTGAAGAATCTATAATTGTTCAAAATATACTAAGATCTCTTCCTATGAGATTCAACCCTAAGATATCATCACTAGAAGAAAGATCGGATCTGGACTCAATAAGCATGGAGGAACTGCATGGAATCTTCACAACATATGAAATGAGAACTGAGCAAGAAAATCTAGATTTAAAAGAAGCAGCCTTCAAGGCATCCAAAAGATCAAATCAAAAGAAAAAGGAACAAGAAGAATATAGCAACAGCAGTGATGCCTCAGAAGATGATGAAGAAGTGGCCAAGTTTGTCAAAAGACTAAACAAGGGAACCAACGGTAGGTATAGAGGTAAGCTCCCTTTAATTTGTTTTAATTGTGATGGTATTGGTCATTTTTTTAGCAAATGGCCTAATAAGAAAAAGAGAAATGATGAAGGTTACTCAAAATGAAAACACACATATAAAGGAAAAAAACTACAAAAAAAGTTTTCAAGAAAATCTTATACACCAAAGAAGACATCTCATCATCAGATGAAGATGAAGTCAATGAAAATGAGATAGGAAGAGTTTTATTCATGGCAGTAAAAGACTCTGACAAAGAAGACTTCGAAGAAGAATATGAAGAATCTGAAGAAGAATGTTAATAATTCGAAGAAGAAATTGAAGAGGCAGAAGTTGACTATTGAGAATAATTAATGTGTGCCATTTAAGTTATCAGAAGAGAAAAGAAGAAAAACAAGAAACTACAAGCATAACTAGACAAGAAAAAGGACACTCGCGAACTAGAACCAATGATCACAAAATTGAAGGCTCAAATAGAAGAAGATAAAAGAATTGAAGAAGTACTCAAAGAACAACTATAAGAAAAGGACAAGATCATTGGAAACTTGGAAGCAGAGGTTGTCACACTAAGAAAGGATATTTAAAAGAAAAATATGCAGAATAGCTCAAAAGTTCTGGATGACATTATCAGCAATAAAAAATCTCATCTTGACAAGTCCGGACTTGGATACAATCAAACAGAAAAGGGATCAAGCTCCAAAAAAACATAGCAATAAACAAATCCAAAGAGCTATGCATAAACAATCAAAGAGGATAGGAAGATATACAAGGAAGATTGCAGGGACACTCCTCCACCAAGAAGATTCAGATTTCAGAATCAACAACATACAGATAGACCTCAAGAAGAAGAAGGATTCATAAGAGCACCTCCTTTCAGAAGATCTTCAACTCCCAGGTATCAAACTATATTTTTTGGTTTATGTTATGCATGTAATAATTTTGGACATAAAGTTGTGAATTGCAGAGCTAACACTAGGAGCAGTAACAAATTTGAGAGTTATATGCAAAGGGATTAGTCAAGGAGACCTAGTGGCACACAAAGAAGAAGTTACAATAGGTTTGAATCTTTGAGCACTGAAGTGGAATGTTACAAATGTAAAATTTTTGGACACATGGTCAAGGATTGCAGAATCACAGACCCTCCTAAAGAACTGCAACAGAATAACAACAGTCACAGACAAGAACCTCAAAAAACAACATGGATAAGAAAGCAATATCAATATAACAATGAAGAATGCACAGTAGCTCTACAAGCTAAGAAAAAGAAGCATTGCTGGTATGTTGACAGTGGATGTTCAAAACACATGACAAGTGATAAAGACAAATTTCTTACATTACGAAAAAAAAAAAAATGGACCAGTCTCCTTCGCAAATGATAATTCATCCAAAATCATTGGAGAAGGCACAGTCTGACTTGGGAACAAGAATGAAAAGGCACAAAATGTTCTACTGGTAGAAGATATGAAACATAATATTCTAAGTGTGATTCAAATGTGTGAGCAAGGTCATAAACTTACTTTTGATTCAGAAAAGTTTGAGATAAGAAAAGAAGGTTCAGGAAAATTGGATGGTACAACTACAAGAACTTCAAACAACATATATGTCTTAAGTGAAATTGGAAATGAAAAGTGTTGTCTAGGAAAGGAAGATGAAATTTGGTTATGGCATAGAAGAGTGGGTCACTTTCATTTTGATAACCTTGTTAAAGTCAGCAAAAGAGAAGCAGTCAAAGAAATGCCCCAGATTCCGAAACCAACCAACACTTTATGCAAGCATTGTCAACAAGGAAAGAAAACATAGACCAAGTTCAAATGAAAGGAATATTCAACAACAAGACCATTGGAAATTGTGCACACTGATCTAGTTGGACCAACTACAACAAAGGGCTTAAAAGGTGAAAAATACTTTGTGTTATTAGTTGATGATTGTACAAGAATGACTACAATTTGCTTTCTCAAGAACAAGTCAAAAGCTTTTGAAAACTTCGAGATCTACAAGGAAATGGTTGAAAATGAGAGGGATTCAAGAATAAAATGTTTGAGATCTGATAATGGAGGAGAGTTCACTTCAAAGGAATTTATGGACTATTGTAGCAGTCATGGAATGAAAAGACAACTCTCCGTTGCTAGGACACCTCAACAGAATGGATTTGTTGAAAGAAAGAACAGGATAGTACAAGAAATGGCTCAAACAATGATAATGGATTCGAAATTGACAGATATATTTTGGACACAGGAAGTTCATACAGTATCTCACATTCAAAATAGAGTAATGCTTAGAAAGAACATTGATAAAACTCCCTACGAGCTATGGAAAGGAAGACCAACAAATGTGAATCACTTCAGAGTTTTTGGAAGAAAATGCTACATCAAAAGAGAAGATGGCAGAATGGGAAAGTTTGACTCTCGTGTGGACAAAGGAATACTTGTTGGTTACTCAACTACAAGGAAATCATACAAGTGTTACAATCTAATATTGAAAAATTTTGTGGAAAGCATCAACGTGACATATGATGAAATAGGAAGACCATAATCAAAGGAAGAAGAAAACAAATCAATGGAACAAATTTTCAAAGAAGAAGATGAAAAAGAAGTAGAAGAGGAAGATGAAGATGAAGATGAAGATGAAGAGAATCTGACAGAAGTATAAGGGAAATTTCAAAAAGTATCGCCAAAGACACCTAGAAAATGAGTACAGAAGAATAATCCTTCAGATCAGATTATTGGAAACAAAGATGCAGGAGTTGAGACTAGAAGAAAAATCCATTCACCAGAACAAACACACCTAACACTCTTATCTACAATTGAACCAAATTGTTTTGAAGAAGCCAACAATGATGAATTTTGGAATAAGGCCATGGATAAAGAATTGGATCAAATAGAGAAAAATGACACTTGGGAATTGGTTCCAAGGCCAAAAAATAAAAATGTGATTGACACAAAATGGTTTTTCAGGAATAAATTGAATGAATATGGACAAGTTACAAGGAACAAAGTTAGATTGGTATGTAAAGGATATGCACAGATTGAAGTAATTGACTTTGAAGAGACATTTGCCTCAGTTACCAAAATGGAAGCAATCAGTTCACTTTTATCTTATGCATGCTCCAAAAATATTAAAGTATATTAGATGGACATAAAATCAGCTTTTCTGAATGGGGAACTTGAAGAAGAAGTCTACATTGAACAACGAAAAGGATTTCAGTTGTCAGAGAACACATACTATGTATGTAAATTAAGGAAGGCCTTGTATGGTCTAAAGCAGGCTCCTAGAGCATGGTACTCTAGGTTAAGCCAGAAATTTGCAAAAGACATACATAATGAATTTGAAATGTCATTACCTGGAGAACTATCCTTCTTTCTGGGACTTCAGATACGTCAAAGCAACCAAGTAATTTTTATTTCTCAAACCAAGTATATCAGAGAAATGCTAAAGAGGTTCATAATGGAAGATTGCAAACCAGTTGTCACTCCCATGCAAACTAGTTGTAAGTTGAGAAAAGATGATGTTTCGAAGTCTACAAATCAAAGGAAATAAAGGTCAATGATTGACAACTTGTTGATTAAGGTTGGTTGTCATTGATGTCAACCCTTGAAGAAAGCCTCATAGCACAAAGTCTTGGTTAATGGACCCAATACTATTTGATGTAAATATGAATCATTATTGTTTTTTCATGGTTGATAAGAAGTAAATATAAATGAACTCCAAAGTGGTTCCCTTATGGTGAAAGCCCTCATGGGAAGACGCTTTGAGTAAGAGAACTCATGCTTAATTGTGGAATAATGAGATGAAGGAAAGTGATTTTGTCAGAGTAAATATCCTAGTTGGACAGTTCTTGTCATTTCATTTTCGGTGATATGTTGAACGTCACATAATTCCTCATGGTTAGAGAGTTATGGCCATGAGAAGTTGGAGACGCCAGGTTTGGGTAATGGACCCAAGTTTTTTTGATGGGTAACGGTATGAGTTATGATATATTTTTAGATAATAATATTCTATATGGATAGTACATGTCATGACATTTCTGGTGGTATGTAGAACATCACATAACTCCTCTTGGTTTGAGAGTTATGGCCTTACGAAGTTGGAGGACCCTCATATGTCATCTAGAAGCCCCAAAAGGTCAAAGTAGTCAAAGTGGTTTAAGATATTTTAAAAGGTAAATAATAAAGTGAAGTGATGAGTGTATTATAATTCAAGGTGAATACAAAATAAATTATTTCAATAATAAATTTAATGGAGAAATTAGAAGTGGGCCCAACCCTAAAATAAGGAAAGTGGGCCAAGTGACCTAGAAGATGTTTTTAAGGAAGCTACTTGGAGAGTATAAATAAGAGGCAAGGCTCTCTCATTTGAATGACACTTGAGAATATTGAATATCTATATGTGATTTAGGTAACCAAGGATATCTAAACCAGAATTTTGAGTGAAGGTGAAGAAAAGAAGGCCAAAATGCAAGGAAGGATAAATTCTTTTGATGGTGGCTTCTAAGGTATGTTATTTACAGGTCATCTCACCATTTTCGCTATACATTTTTTTCTATAATTATTCATACTGTGAAATTTTTATGCAAGTGAGAAAACATATCGAAGTATCTGTGAAAAAAAATTCAACTTGTGGGTAATTGTATTTTTGGAGTTACATTCTGTGGAAAATAGGTTTTGTGGTCAGTCCTGAAACTAGTCAAAATTAGGTATTTCAGGTAAAAACATCATAACATCTTCATAACAGATCCAAATTATATGAGACCAAATGTGTTGGTTAGGGTACTATTTTTAGTATGTTTTGTAACCATTTTAGATCATTTCATCAAACATTTGGTGTGGGAAACTCTCTACAAGTTGGCTCTCTAGAATAAGCCAGAATTCAGTAAGGTATGCCATTTTTGCTATAACTCCTTTTCTGAGAGGTTCCAAGTAGTGAAACTTGGAGGAATTGCATTAAAATCACTGAAGAACATTTTGTATCAGTTTCAGAGCATTATACATTACAAGTTCAAATTTATTATTACTTCAACTTAGGGTTGTTGACTATTCCAAAACTAGGCATGTGAACCTAAAGAAAAGTTTGATGAAAATGATAGTATCTTGTTTTTAAAGTTAAGGAAGGTTTGTAGGAATGTAATCATATACACCAGGTCTATTACAGAGCTACAAATCAGATTTGGATGATGAAATTTATGAGGGCTTTTGGTTGTGGTACATGTTGAGTACATGGTTGAGACAAGTAGTTGATGAGTTGGCGCACATACATGAATTGTATAGTTGGTGATGTTGGTACATATTGATGATTCATAGTTGATGAGTAGTTGACACATGATTGGTACATGATTGGATGCACTTGTTTATGGTACAGGTTGATTACAGGTTGAGGTACAGGTTGATGCATGGTTGATGCATGGTTCAGATTTATTGGTACAGGTTTACAACAGTATATCTCACAGTGATAGTGTGACAGTGGTTTCATCATTCTACTTCTACTTTAGGGTGGAAAGACGGGGCAAGGATAGGTGGTTGTAACTGGAGAACATTGGGGGTTGTAACCTCCCTCTGGTTGTAGCCAGAGAATTAGGGAGTTGGAGCTTCCCTCAGGTTGTAGCCTGAGAAACTAGAGGGTTGGAGCCTCCTTCCAATTGCAGCTGGAAAACAAAGGAAGTTGGTGCTTCCAATGAATGTAATTCTTCAAGACATATAAGAAAAAACATTCTGTGGTTTTCTCCCAATTTGGGTTTCCACGTAAAACACTGATGTACTGTGTATGTGTGTGATTGTTTATT
Organism: Picea engelmannii; assembly: GCA_009831015.1. Taxonomy (NCBI): domain Eukaryota; kingdom Viridiplantae; phylum Streptophyta; class Pinopsida; order Pinales; family Pinaceae; genus Picea; species Picea engelmannii. The sequence goes on from ML788471.1 coordinate 752,244, forward strand.
TCTTACTACTCATTATTGGATAATAATTCTACATTGATATAACATTTGAATAAAAAGGATTATAATTATGCTATTACTGATTCACCCCCCCTCTCAGTAATCCAACAATTGGTATTAGAGCGGGTTCCTTCAGAAATCAGTTTAACCACTAAAAGGTAGATCATGGAGAGTACCAACTTATATAAAAATGGAATACCATAGCTTGATGGACAGAAGTATTCTTTTTGGAGCATAAGGATGAAGACATATATACAGGCACAGGGATTTCAAGTTTGGCAATCAATTGTAGATGGATACACAGCACCAACCGTTCCACCAACAAATGACAAAGCAGTGAAACTCGGTGAGAATAATTCCAAAGCCATAAATGCACATTTGAATGGTCTCAGTGATATGGTATTCACCAAAGTTGCACATTGTAAATCTGCTAAAGATATTTGGGACAAGCTTCAAAATATTTATGAAGGAGATTCAAAAGTGAAAGCAGTAAAGCTTCAAACTTACAGAGGTTAGTTCGAACAACTAAAAATGAAGAAAGATGAAGATATCGCAGCCTACTTCTTACGAGTCGATGAAACAATGAATGAAATCATAGGATTGGAAGAAGAAATCCAAGAATCTGTAATTGTTCAAAAGGTACTAAGATCTCTTCCTATGAGATTCAACCCTAAGATATCAACACTAGAAGAAAGATTGGATCTAACTAAATAACCATGGACGAACTGCATGGAATCTTCACAGCATATGAGATGAGATCTGAATAGGAAAATCCATATGTAAAAGAAGCGTTCTTCAAAGCATCCAAAAGATCAAAGAAAAAGAAAAAGGAACAAGAAGAATATAGCAGTAGCAATGAAATCTTGGAAGATGATGAAGAAGTGGCCAACTTCGTCAAAAGACTGAACAAGGGAACCAATGGTACGTACAAAGTTAAGCTTTCTTTAATTTGTTTTAATTGTGATGGTATTGGTCATTTTTCTAACAAATGTCCTCATAAGAAAAAGAAAAATGATGAAGGTTTCTCAAAAGGCAGACAAACATATAAAGGTAAAAGAACTACAAAGAAATTTTTCAAGAAAAACTTTTGCACCAAAGAAGACATCTCATCATCAGATGAAGATGAAGTCAGTGACAGTGAAACAAGGAGAGTTCTATTCATGGCAATAGAAGAATCTGATAAAGAAGACTTCAAAGAAGAATATGAAGAAGCATATGAAGAAGAAATTGAAGAGGCATAAGTTGACTTTTGAGAAGAATTAATGAGTTCCATAGAAGTTATCAGAGCAAAAAAGAAGGAAAACAAGAAACTACAAGCATAACTAGATAAGAAAAAAGACACTCGAGAACTAGAACAAATGATCACAAAATTGAAGGTTCAAATAGAAGAAGATAAAAGAATTGAAGAAGTACTCAAAGAACAAGTAGAAGGAAAGGACAGAATTATTGGAAATCTGGAAGAAGAGATTGTTACACTAAGAAAGGATATTTAAAAGAAAAATATGCAGAATAGCTCAAAAGTTCTGTATGACATTATCAGCGGTCAAAAATCTTATATTGACAAGTCTAGACTTGGATACAATCAGACAGAAAAGGGATCAAGCTCCAAAACAACAGAGCACGAAACAAATCCAAAAAGTTATGCAGAAACAATCAAAGGGGATAAAAACATATACAAGGAAGATTACAGGGACACTTTTCCACCGATAAGATTCAGATTTCAGAATCAACAATAGATAGACAGGCCTCAAGAAGAAGAAGGATTCATAAGAGCACCTCCTTTCATAAGATCTTCAACTACCAGGTATCAAACTATATTTTTTGGTTTATGTTATGCTTGTAATAATTTTG
>ML788471.1:786474-803845 GCA_009831015.1 Picea engelmannii
ATCTCTTAACACAAAATCCCTAAATTCCCTAACCCCTTAGCCATCGACCCTTAAACACTTAAACCCTAATCCCTAATCCATGTCTATTTTAAGGGTGGAAGATATTTCTAATGATGAAGAGTGCCCAATGGGCATGGTATCTTGCCTTTGTCTAGAAAAATGGTCATCAGAAGAAGTCTCAGGCAGAGATAATGGCTGCAACATATACCTTATGCTTTTCATTGCAAACCCTAGTTTTTCTCAAGACATGCTGTGCAATGTTGATCTTGAATTGAATAATGGCACTGATACTTTTACTCTACCATCTTGTCTTGATGATATCTCATGTGAAGATGCAAGATTCCCTCTGTTAAAAGATCACTAGAGCATCCTCTTTACTGCACTGTTGGCACTCCAGTTTACTCGTTACTTCTTCTTCAAGAAGTAAGAAGTGTCATTATTATAGAAAACTTGTCACAACATCCTTCAAATGAAACATATTTATAGATTTTGTAACGTCACAATTCCGACGTAAAAACTTCCTAAGTGACCGTTGGTATTTTGACTTGGTGAACATATTAAGGTGACCGTTGGAGGGGAAAACCTAGTTTCCAAAACGTCGCAATTGTGACATACCTTTTCAAAAACGTGGAAAGAGAGACGTTCCATGTGGAAAACGTGGCAAGAGAGACATTCCAGTGGAAAACGTGGCAAGAGCGACGTTAACGTGGCAATTGCGACATACATCTTCACAAACGTGGCAAGAGAGACGTTCCAGTGGAAAACGTGGCAAGAGAGACGTTCTAGTGGAAAACGTGGCAAGACCGATGTTAACGTGGCAAGAGAGATGTCAACGTGGCAAGAGCGATGTTATCGGGCAACATGAATTTTGTTTTTTATAAATTTCCTCTATTTTGCGACAATATGGACAATTTTGTCCATAACGCCGCAAATAAAACGTCGGAATTTTTACAATATGTAGTAGTGATTGGGTAGGTTGTATTGATGACCGCTAAAAACCTAGTGGAAGGAAGATGAAGATATCGCAACCTACTTCTTATGAGCCGATGAAACAGTGAATGCAATCATAGGATTGGGAGAAGAAATTGAAGAATCTGTAATTGTTCAAAATATACTAATATCTCTTCCTATGAGATTCAACCCTAAGATATCAGCACTAGAAGAAAGATCGGATCTGGACTCAATAAGCATGGATGAACTTCATGGAATCTTCACAACATATGAAATGAGAACTGAGCAGGAAAATATAGATTTAAAAGAAGCATCCTTCAAGGCATGCAAAAGATCAAAGCAAAAGAAAAAGGAACAAGAAGAATATAGCAGCAGCAGTGACGCCTCAGAAGATGATGAAGAAGTGGCCAAATTTGTCAAAAGACTGAACAAGGGAACCGACAATATGCATAGAGGTAAGATCCTTTTAATTTGTTTTAATTGTGATGGTATTGGTCATTTTTCTAACAAATGTTCTAATAAGAAAAAGAGAAATGATGAAGGTTATTCAAAATGAAAACACACATATAAAGGAAAAAGAACTACAAAGAAAGTTTTCAAGAAAATCTTATACACCAAAGAAGACATCTCATCATCTGATGAAGATGAAGTCAGTGACAATTAGACAGGAAGAGTTTTATTCATGGCAGTAAAAGACTCTGATAAAGAAGACTTCGAAGAAGAATATGAAGAATCCAAAGAATAATGTGAAGAATTCGAAGAAGAAATTGAAGAGGCAGAAGTTGACTATCGAGAATAATTAATGTGTGCCATAGAAGTTATTAGAATAGAAAAGAAGAAAAACAAGAAACTATAAGCATAACTAGACAAGAAAAAAGACACTCGCTAACTAGAACCAATGATCACAAAATTGAAGGTTCAAATAGAAGAAGATAAAAAAATTGAAGAAGCACTCAAAGAACAACTAGAAGAAAATGGCAAGATCATTGGAAACTTGGAAGCAGAGGTTGTCACACTAAGAAAGGATATTCAAAAGAAAAATATGCAGAATAGCTCAAAAGTTCTGGATGACATTATCAGCAGTCAAAAATCACATCTTGACAAGTCCAGACTTGGATACAATTAGAAGGAAAAGGGATCAAGCTCCAAAACAACATAGCAAGAAACAAATCCAAAGAGCTATGCAGAAATAATCAAAGAGGATAGGAAGATATACAAGGAAGATTACAGAGACACTCCTCCACCAAGAAGATTCAGATTTCAGAATCAACAACATACAGAGAGGCCTCAAGAAGAAGAAGGATTCATAAGAGCACCTCCTTTAAGAAGATCTTCAACTCCCAGGTATCAAACTATATTTTTTGGTTTATGTTATGGATGTAATAATTTTGGACATAAAGCTGTGAATTGTAGAGCTAACAACAGGAACAGTAACAAATTTGAGAGTTATACGCAAAGGGATTAGTCAAGGAGACCTAGTGACACACAAAGAAGAAGTTACAACATGTTTTAATCTTTGAGCACTGAAGTGGAATGTTACAAATGTAAAAATTTTGGACACATGGCCAAGGATTGCAGAATCACAGTCCCTCCTAAAGAATTGCAACAGAATAAAAATAGTCATAGACAAGAACCTCAAAAATCAACATGGATAAGAAAGAAATATCAGTATAACAATGAAGAATGCACAGTCACTCTACAAGCTAAGAAGAAGAAGCATTTTTGGTATGTTGACAGTGGATGTTCAAAACACATGAAAAGTGATAAAGACAAATTTCTTACATTACGAAAATAAAAAAATGGATCAGTCTCCTTCAGAAATGATAATTCATCCAAAATCATTGGAGAAGGCACAGTCTGACTTGGGAACAAGAATGAAAAGGCACAAAATGTTCTACTGGTTGAAGATATGAAACATAATATTCTAAGTGTGAGTCAAATGTGTGACCAAGGTCATAAACTTACTTTTGATTCAGAAAAGTCTGAGATAAGAAAAGAAGGTTCAAGGAAATTGGTTGGTACAGCTACAAGAACTTCAAACAACATATATGTGTTAAGTGAAATTGGAAATAAAAAGTGTTGTCTAGGAAAGAAAGATGAAATTTGGTTATGGCATAGAAGAATGGGTCACATTCATTTTGATAACCTTGTCAAAGTCAGCAAAAGAGAATCAGTGAGAGAAATGCCCCAAATCACGAAACCAACCAACACTTTATGCAAGCATTGTCAACAAGGAAAGCAAACAAAGACCAAGTTCAAATCAAAGGAATATTCAACAACAAGACCACTGGAAATTGTGCACACTGGTCTAGTTGGACCAACTACAACAAAGGGCTTAAAAGGTGAAAAATACTTTGTGTTATTAGTTGATGATTATACAAGAATGACTACAGTTTGCTTTCTCAAGAACAAGTCAGAAGCTTTTGAAAACTTCAAGATCTACAAGGAAATGGTTGAAAATGAGATGGATTCAAGAATCAAATTTTTAAGATCTGATAATGGAGGAGAGTTCACTTCAAATGAATTTATGGACTATTGTAGTAGTCATGGAATGAAAAGACAATTCTTCGTTGCTAGGACACCTCAACAGAATGGAGTTGTTGAAAGAAAGAACATGATAGTACAAGAAATGGCTCGAACAATGATAATGGATTCGAAATTGATAGATATATTTTGGACACAGGATGTTCATACAGTAGTTCACATTCAAAACAGAGTAATGCTCATACATAACACTGATAAAACTCCCTACGAGCTATAAAAAGGAAGACCAGCAAATGTGAATCACTTAAGAGATTTTGGAAGCAAATGCTACACGAAAAGAGAAGATAGCAGAATGGGAAAGTTTGACTCTCGTGTGGACAAAGGCATACTTATTGGTTACTCAAGTACAAGGAAGGAATACAAGTGTTACAATCTAATATTGAAAATTTTTGTGGAAAGCATCAACGTGACATATGATGAAATAGGAAGACCATAATCAAAGGAAGAAGAAAACAAATCAATGGAACAACTTTTCAAAGAAGAAGATGAAAAAGAAGTAGAAGAGGAAGATGAAGATGAAGATGAAGAGAATCTGACAGAAGTAGAAGAGAAAGTTCAGAAAGTATCTCCAAAGAGACCTACAAAACGAGTACAGAAGAATCATCCTTCAGATCAGATTATTCGAAACGAATATGTAGGAGTTGAGACTAGAAGAAAAATCCATTCACCAGAACAAACACACCTAGCACTCTTATCTACAATTGAACCAAACTGTTTTGAAGAAGCCAACAAGGATGAATTTTGGAATAAGGCCATGGATAAAAAATTGGATCAAATAGAGAAAAATGACACTTGGGAATTGGTTCCAAGACCAAAGAATAAGAATGTGATCAACACAAAATGGATTTTCAAGAATAAATTGAATGAATATGGACAGGTTACAAGAAACAAAGTTAGATTCGTATGTAAAGGATATGCACAGATTGAAGTAATTGACTTTGAAGAGACATTTGCCCCAGTTACCAAAATGGAAGCAATCAATTTACTTTTATCTTATGCATGCTCCAAAAATGTTAAAGTATATTAGATGGACATAAAATCAGCTTTTCTGAATGGGGAACTTGAAGAAGAAGTCTACATTGAACAACCAAAAGGATTTCAGTTGTTAGAGAACACATACTATGTATGTAAATTAAGGAAGGCCTTGTATGGTCTAAAGCAGGCTCCTAGAGCATGGTACTCTAGACTAGATAAGTATCAGCAACAGGCAGGGTTCAAAAAAGGAATTGCAGACAACAACCTCTACATCAAGGTAAGTCAAGGTAATATTTTTTAATTGAAGTTTATGTTGATGATATTATTTTTGGTAGTGATGATGACAGGTTAAGCCAGAAATTTGCAAAAGACATGCATAATGAATTTGAAATGTCATTACTTGGAGAACTATCCTTCTTTTTGGGACTTCAGATACGTCAAAGCAACCAAGGAATTTTTATTTCTCAAACCAAGTATATCAGAGAAATGCTAAAGAGGTTCGGAATGGAAGATTGAAAACCAGTTATCACTCCCATGCAAACCAGTTGTAAGTTGAGCAAAGACGATGATTCGAAGTCTACAGATCAGAGGAAATAAAGGTCAATGATTGACAACCTATTGATTAAGGTTGGTGTTCATTGATGTCAACCCTTGAAGAAATCTCCATAGCACAAAGTCTTGGGTAATGGACCCAATATTGTTTGATGTAAATATGAATCATTATTGTTTTTTCATGGTTGATAAGAAGTAAATATGGTTTAACTCCAAAGTGGTCCCCTTATGGTGAAATCCCTCATGGGAAGATGCTTTGTGGAGTAAGAGAACCCATGCTTAATTGTGGAATAATGAGATGAAGGAAAGTGATTTTGTCAAGGAAAATATCTTAGTTGTATAGTGCTTGTCATTTCATTTTCGGTGGTATGTGGAACGTCACATAATTCCTCATGGTTAGAGAGTTATGGCCATGAGAAGTTGGAGACCCCGGGTTTGGGTAATGGACCCAAGTTTTTTTGATCGGTAACGGTATGTGTTATGATATATTTTTAGATAATACTATTCTATATGGATATTACATGTCATGAAATTTCTAGTGGTATGTAGAACGTCACATAACTCCTCACGGTTTGAGAGTTATGGCCTTATGAAGTTGGAGGACCCTCATATATCATCTAGAAGCCCCAAAAGGTCAAAGTAGTCAAAGGGGTTTAAGATATTTTAAAAGGTAAATAATAAAGTGAAGTGATGAGTGTATTATAATTCAAGGTGAATACAAAATAAATTATTTCAATAATAAATTTAATGGAGAAATTAGAAGTGGAACCAACCCTAAAATAAGGAAAGTGGGCCAAGTGACCTAGAAGATGTTTTTAAGGAATCTACTTGGAGAGTATAAATCAGAGGCAAGGCTCTCTCATTTGAATCACTTGAGAATATTTAATGCATATATGTGTTTTATGTAACCAAGGATATCTAAACCAGAATTATGAGTGAAGGTGAAGAAAAGAAGGTCGAAATGCAAGGAAGGATAAATTCTTTTGATGATGTCTTCTAAGGTATGTTATTTACAGGTCATATCACCATTTTCGCTATACATTTTTTTCTATAATTATTCAGACTATGAAATTGTTATTCAAGTGAGAAAACATATCCAAGTATCTATGAAAGAAAATTCAACTTGTGGGTCGTTGTATTTTGGGAGTTACACTTCGTGGAAAATAGGGTTTGTGGTCAGTCCTGAAACTAGTCAAAAACAGGTGTTTCAAGTAAAAAAATCATAACTTCTTCATAACAAATACAAATTATATGAAACCAAATGTGTTGGTTAGGGTACAGTTTTTAGTATTTTTTGTAACTGTTTCATATCATTTCATCAAACATTTGGTGTGGGGCACTCTCTACAAGTTTTCTCTCTAGAATAAGCCAGAATTCAGTAAGGTATGCCATTTTTGCTATAACTCTTTTTTTGAGAGGTTCCAAGTAGTGAAACTTGGAGGAATTGCATTAAAAACATTGAAGAAAATTGTATATCAATTTCATATCATTATACATTACAGGTTCAAAGTTATGATTACTTCAAGTTAGGGTTGTTGACTAATCCAAAACTAGGCATGTGAGACTAAAGAAAAGTTTGATGAAAATGCTAGTCTCTTTTTTTTAAAGTTAAGGAAGGTTTGTAGGAATGTGATCATATACACCAGGTCTATTACAGAGCTACAAATCAGATTTGGATGATGAAATTTATGAGGGCTTTTGGTTGTGGTACATGTTGAGTACATGGTTGAGACAAGTAGTTGATGAGTTGGCGCACATACATGAGGTGTATAGTTGATGATGTTGGTACATATTGATGATTCATAGTTGATGAGTACTTGACACATGATTGGTACATACATGGTACATGGTTGGATGTAGTTGTTTATGGTACAGGTTGATTACAGGTTGGTGCATGGTTGATGCACTTTTTTATGGTACAGGTTGAGGTACAGGTTGATGCATGGTTCTGATTTATTGGTACAGGTTTACACTGGTATATGTCATAGTGATAGTGTGACAGTGGTTCCATCATTCTACTTCTACTTCAGGGTGGCGGGACGGGGCAAGGACAGGTGGTTGTATCCACCTTCCGGTTGTATCCGGAGAACATTGGGGGTTGTAGCCTCCTTCTGGTTGTAGCCAGAGAATTGGGGAGTTGGATCTTCCCTTAGGTTGTAGCCTGAGAAACTAGAGGTTTGGAGCCTCCTTCCAGTTGCAGCTGGAAAACAAAGGAAGTTTGTGCTTCCAATGAATGTAATTCTTCAAGACATATAAGAAAAAACATTCTGTGGTTTTCTCCCGATGTGGGTTTCCATGTAAAACACTGGTCTCCTATGTATGTGTGTGATTGTTTATTTCTTACTACTCATTATTGGATAATAATTCTACATTGATATAACATTTGAAGAAAAAACATTATAATTATGTTATTACTGATTCACCCCCCCTCTCAGTATTCCAACAATTGGTATCAGAGTAGGTTCCTTCAGAAATCAGTATAACCACTGAAAGGTAGATCATGGAGAGTACCAACTTGTATAAAAATGGAATACCATATCTTGATGGACAGAAGTATGCTTTTTGGAGCATAAGGATGAAGCCATATATACAGGCACAGGGATTTCAGGTTTCACAATCAATTGTAGATGGATACACAGCACCAGCAGTTCCACCAACAAATGACAAAGAAGTGAAACTCTCTGAGAAATATTCCAAATCCATAAATGCACCTTTGAATGGTCTCAGTGATACGGTATTCACCAAAGTTGCGCATTGTAAATCTGTTGAAGAGATTTGGGACAAAATTCGAAATATTTATGAAGGAGATTCAAAAGTCAAAGCATCAAAGCTTCAAACTTACAGAGGTTAGTTCAAACAACTAAAAATGAAGAAAGATGAAGATATCGCAACGTACTTCTTATGAGTCGATGAAACAGTGAATGCAATCATAGGATTGGGAGAAGAAATCGAAGAATCTGTAATTGTTCAAAAGGCACTAAGATCTCTTCCTATGAGATTCAGCCCTAAGATATCAACACTAGAAGAAAGATCGGAAGTAAACTCAATAAGCATGGATGAAATGCATGGAATCTTCACAGCATATGAGATGAGATCTGAAGAGGAAAATCCAGATGTAAAAGAAGCAGTCTTCAAAGCATGCAAAAGATCAAAGTAAAAGAAAAAGGAACAAGAAGAATATAGCAGCAACAACGACGTCTCGGAAGATGATGAAGAAGTGGCCAACTTCATCAAAAGATTGAACAAGGGAACCAATGGTAGGTACAAAGGTAAGCTTCCTTTAATTTTTTTTAATTGTGATGGTATTGGTCATTTTGCTAACAAATGTCCTCATAAGAAAAAGAGAAATGATGAAGGTTTCTCAAAAGGCAAACAAACATATAAATGTAAAAGAACTACAAAGAATTTTTTCAAGAAAAACTTTTGCACCAAAGAAGACAACTCATCATCAGATGAAGATGAAGTCAGTGACAGTGAAACAGGGAGAGTTCTATTCATGGTAGTAGAAGACTCTGATAAAGAAGACTCCGAAGAAGAATACAAAGAAGCATATAAAGAAGAAATTGAAGAGGCATAAGTTGACTTTCGAGAAGAATTAATGAGTGTCATAGAAGTTAGCAGAAGAGAAAAGAAGAAAAACAAGAAACTACAAGAAGAACTAGATAAGAAAAAAGACACTCAAGAACTAGAACAAATGATCACAAAATTGAAGGTTCAAATAGAAGAAGATAAAAGAATTGAAGAAGCACTCAAAGAACAACTAGAAGGAAAGGACATGATCATTGGAAATCTGGAAGAAGAGATTGTCACACTAAGAAAGGATATTCAAAAAAAAATATGCAGAATAGCTCAAAATTTCTGGATGACATTATCAACAATCAAAAATATTATATTGACAAGTCTAGAATTGGATACAATCAGACAGAAAGGGGATCAAGCTCCAAAACAACAGAGCAAGAAACAAATCCAAAAAGTTATGCAGAAACAATCAAAGGGGATAAAAACATATACAAGGAAGATTACAGGGACACTCCTCCACCAAGAAGATTCAGATTTTAGAATCAACAATAGATAGGTAGGCCTCAAGAAGAAGAAGGATTCATAAGAGCACCTCCTTTCATAAGATCTTCAACTACCAGGTATCAAACTATATTTTTGGTTTATGTTATGCTTGTAATAACTTTGGAAATAAAGCTGTAAATTGCAGAGCTAACAACATGAACAATAACTACCTTGAGAGCCATATACAAAGGGGTTATTCAACAAGACCTAGTGAAACGCAGAGAAGAAGTTACAATAGGTTTGAATCCTTGGGCACTGAAGTGGAATGTTACAAATGTAACAATTTTGGACACATGGCCAAAAATTGCAGAATGACAGTCCCTCCTAAAGAACCTCAACAGAGTCACAAACAAGAACCTCAGAAAATGACATGGATAAGAAAGAAAGATCAATATAGCAATGAAGAATGCACAGTCACTCTACAAGATAAACAAAAGAAACATGGTTGGTATGTTGATAGTGGATGTTCAAAACACATGACAGGTGATAGAGACAAGTTTCTTACATTACGAAAGGAAAGAGATGGATCAGTCTCCTTTGGAAATGATGATTCATCCAAAATCATTGGAAAAGGCACAGTCCGAATTGGGAACAAGAATGAAAAGGCAGAAAATGTTCTACTAGTAGAAGATATGAAACATAATCTTCTAAGCAAGATTCAAATGTGTGACCAAGGTCATAAAGTTACTTTCGATTCACAAAAGTGTGAGATAAGAAAAAAAGGTTCAGGGAAATTGGTCGCTATAGCTACAAGAGCTTCAAGCAACATATATGTGTTAAGAAAAATTGGAAATGAAAAGTGTTGTCTAGGAAAGGAAGATAAAAGTTGGCTATGGCACGAAAGAATGGGTCACATGCATTTTGATAACCTTGTCAATGTCAGCAAAAGAGAAGCAGCTAGAGAAATTCCCCAGATCATGAAACCAACCAACACTTTATGCAAGCATTGCCAACAAGAAAAGAAAAGAAAGACCAAGTTTAAATCAAAGGAATATTCAACAACAAAACTACTAGAAATTGTGCATACTGATATAGTTGGACCAACAACAACAAAATGCATAAAAGGTGAGAGATATTTTATGTTATTAGTTGATGATTATACAAGAATGACTGCAGTTTGCTTTCTCAAGAACAAAGCAGAAGCTTTTGAAAATTTCAAGATCTACAAGGAAATGGTTGACAATGAGATGGATTCAAGAATCAAATGCTTAAGATCAGATAATGGAGGAGAATTCACCTCAAAGGAAGTTATGGACTACTGCAACAATCATGGAATAAACAGGCAATTCTCCGTCACTAGGACACCTCAACATAATGGAGTTGTTGAAAGAAAGAATAGGACAGTACAAGAAATGGCTCGAATAATGATAATGGATTCAAAGTTGACAGATATTTTTTGGACACAGGTAGTGCATACATCAGTTCACATTCAAAACAGAGTAATGCTCAGAAACAACACTAATAAAACTCCCTACGAGATATGGAAAGGAAGACCAGCAAATGTGAAGCACTTTAGAGTTTTTGGAAGCAAATGTTACATCAAAAGAGAACATGACAGAATGGGAAAGTTTAACTCTCGTGTGGACAAAGGAATACTTGTTGGTAACTAAAGTACAAGGAAAGCATACAAGTGTTACAACCTAAGATTAAACAAAGTTGTGGAAAGCATCAACATAACAATTGATGAAATAGGTAGACCATAATCAAAGGAAGAAGAAAACAAATCAATGAAACAACTTATTGAGGAAGAAGATGAAAAAGAAGAAGAAGAGGAAGATGAAGATGAAGAGAATCTGACAGAAGTAGAAGAGCAAGTTCAGTCAGTATCTCCAAAGACACCCAACAAATGAGTACAAAAGAATCATCCTTCAGATCAGATTATTGGAAACAAAGATGCAAGAGTTGAGACTAGAAGAAAAATTCGTTCACTAGAACAAACACATCTAACACTCTTATCTACAATTGAACCAAACTCTTTTGAAGAATCCAGGAAGGATGAATTTTGGAATAAGACCATGGATGAAGAATTGTATCAAATAGAGAAAAATGACACTTGGGAATTGGTTCCAAGACCAAATAATAAGAATGTGATCAACACAAAATGGGTTTTCATGAATAAAATTGAATGAAGATGGACAGGTTACAAGGAACAAAGCTAGATTGGTATGTAAAGGATATGCACATATTGAAGGAATTGACTTTCAAGAGGCATTTGCCCCCGTTGCTAGAATGGATGCAATCCATTTTCTTTTATCTTATGCATGCTCCAAAAATGTTAAAGCATCTCAAATGGATGTAAAATCATCTTTTCTGAATTGGGAACTTGAATAAGAAGTCTACATTTAACAACTAGAAGTATTTCAGTTGTCAGAGAAAACAAACTATGTGTGTAAATTAAAGAAGGCCTTGTATGGTCTAAAACAGGCTCCTAGAGCATGGTACTCCAGACTGGATAAGTATCTGCAGTAGGCAAGGTTCAAAAAGGGAAGTGCAGACAACAACCTCTACATCAAGGTAAGTCAAGGTAATATTTTTTTAATTGAAGTTTATGTTGATGATATTGTTTTTGGGAGTGATGATGATAGATTAAGCCAGAAATTTCCAAAAGACATGCATAATGAATTTGAAATGTCATTACTTGGAGAACTATCATTCTTTCTGGGACTTCAGATACATCAAAGAAACCAAGGAATTTTTATTTCTCAAACCAAGTATATCATAGAAATGCTAAAGAGGTTCTGAATGGAAGATTGCAAACCAGTTATCACTCCCATGAAAACCAGTTCATCCAGACTAGATGTAATGCAGGCAGTTGGATAGGTGGCATGATTTCAAGTAGCACCAAAGGAATCACATGTGTTAGCAGTAAAGAGGATCTTCATATATCTCAAAGGAACAGAAGAGTTTGGATTATGGTATCGAAAAGGAAAATATCTATCACTTATTTCCTACATAGATGCAAATTGGGCAGGTTGTATTGATGACCGACGAAGCCCTAGTGGAGCAACGTTCTACTTAGGTGAGTGTTTGGTATCATGAATAAGAAATAAAAAATCATCGGTATCTCTATCTACAACTGAGACAGTGTATATTACAGCAGCAACATGTTGTACACAAGTTCTTTGGATGAAACAAACTTTGACAGGTATACATGTTGAGTCTGATGAGCCCATTCCAATATATTGTGATAATACAAGTGCCATCAATATCTCAAAAAACCCTGTGATTCACTCCAATAAAGTATCACTTTCTATGGGAATGGGTTGAAGAAAAGAACATCATAGTTGAGTATGTGGGCACACAAGAACAAGTGGCAGACATCTTTACAAAACCACTTCCATGGGAAGCCTTTAAATATCTTCACCAAAGACTTGGAGTTATTTCTACTCCAAAAATGAATTTTTTTTGAATGCTTATCTTATATGTATTATATGTACACGAGGAAGCACCATAAGAGGACAGTCTGTTAGGGGGAGCAACCCCCAATGAAAAGATACCTTTGCCATTGATGACAAAGGGGGCGACATTTATCAAATGCAGAGGAAAGAGACATGGTTCTAGATGGAGCATATTTATCAGATGCATAGGACAAAGGCATGGATCCAGGGGGAGCATGAGTGATATGATTTTAGTATTGCATCAGAGTGTTTCCATCAATGCCAAAGGGGGAGATTGTTGATTAAGGTTGGTTGTCATTGATGTCAACCCTCAAAGAAAGCCCCGTAGCACAAAGGTTTGGGTAATGGACCCAATATTGTTTGATGTAAATATGAATCATTATTGTTTTGTCATGGTTGATAAGAAGTAAATATGGATGAACTCCAAAGTGGTCCCCTTATGGTGAAAGCCCTCACGGGAAGACGCTTTGTGGAGTAAGAGAACCCATGCTTAATTGTGGAATAATGAGATGAAGGAAATTGATTTTGTCAGGGAAACTATCCTAGATGCACAGTTCTTGTCATTTCATTTTCGGTCGTATGTGGAACGTCAGATAATTCCTCACGGTTAGAGAGTTATGGCCATGAGAAGTTGGAGACCCTAGGTTTGGGTAACGGACCCAAGTTTGTTTGATTTGTAATAGTATGAGTTATGATATATTTTTAGATAATTCTATCCTATATGGATAGTACATGTCATTCCATTTCTGGTGGTATGTAGAATTCCACATAACTCCTCACGGTTTGAGAGTTATGGCCTTACAAAGTTGGAGGACCCTCATATGTCATCTAGAAGCCCCAAAAGGTCAAAGTAGTCAAAGTGGTTTAAGAGATTGTAAAAGGTAAATAATAAAGTGAAGTGATGAGTGTATTATAATTCAAAGTAAATACAAAACAAATTATTTCAATAATAAATTTAATGGAGAAATTAGAAGTGGACCCAACCCTAAAATAATGAAAGTGTTCCAAGTGACCTAGAAGATGTTCTTAAGGAAGCTACTTGGAGAGTATAAATAAGAGGAAAGGTTCTCTCATTTGAATAACACTTGAGAATATTGAATATATATATGTGTCTAAGGTAACTAAGGATATCTAAACTGGAATTCTGAGTGAAGGTGAAGAAAAGAAGGTCGAAATGCAAGGAAGGATAAATTATTTTGATGGTGTCTTCTAAGGTATGTTATTTACAGGTCATCTCACCATTTTCGCTATAAATTTTTTTCTATAATGATTCAGACCATTAAATTGCTATGAAAGTGAAAAAAACTATCCAAGTATCTATGAAAACAAATTCAGATTCTGGGTCATTGAATTTTTGGAGTTACACTCTGTGGAAAATAGGGTTTGTGGCTAGTTCTGAAACTAGTCAAAATCAGGTGTTTCGGGTAAAAACTTCTTAACTTCTTCATAATAGTTCAAAATTAAGTGAGACCAAATTTTTTCTTTAGGGTGTAGGTTGTAGTATGTTTTTTAACATTTTTAGATCATTTCATCAAATATTTTGTGTGAGGCATGCTCTGTAAGTTCGCTCTCTAGAATAAGCCAGAATTCAGCAAGGTATGTCATTTTTGCTATAACTCTTTTTCTGAGAGGTTCCAAGTAGTGACACTTGGAGGAATTGCATTAAATACACTGAAAAACATTGTATATCAGTTTCAGATCTTTATGCATTAGAGGTTCAAAGTTATGATTACTTCAAGTTAGGGTTGTTGACTAATCCAAAAGTAGGCATGTGAGACTAAAGAAAAGTTTGATGAAAATGTTAGTCTCTTGTTTTTAAAGTTAAGGTGTGCAGGAATTTGATCATATACACCAGGTCTATTACATAGCTACAAATCATATTTGGATGATGAAATTGATGAGGGATTTTGGTTGTGGTACATGTTGAGTACATGGTTAAGACAAGTAGTTCATGAGTTGGCGCACATACATGAGATGTATAGTTGATGATGTTGGTACATATTGATGAGTAGTTGACACATGATTGGTACATACTTGGTACATGGTTGGATGCACTTGTTTATGGTACAGGTTGATTACAAGTTGGTGCATGGTTGATGCACTTTTTTATGGTCTAGGTTGATTACAGGTTGAGGTACAGGTTGATGCATGGTTCAAATTTATTGGTATAGGTTTACTTTTAGACAAATGAGAGGGGGGGGTGAATCAGTTGTTACCATGATTAAACAATTATGGTTCTTTTAAACTCTTTGTAGAGGCACTAAATGATGATCACAATAATGTAGGGAAATAAACAATGGCACTTTCAGCATCATTCACATATATGAGAAACACAGAGAGAGATATTTCCCGAGGAAACCCATGCAGGGTAAAAACCTCTTTTTCTTTATATGATAAGTAATGGTTACAATCTTTACAGTATCATACATATGAGCACCAACTCATAATGAGGCTACAACCTCAGTTTTTGCAAGATGCAACTTGCTGAGAGCACCAACTCTCTGTTTTCTCTAGCACCCACTAGAAGGAAGCACCAACTCCCTGGTTTCTCTAGCACCAACTAGAAGGAAGCACCAACTCCCTGGTTTCTCTAGCACCAACTAGAAGGAAGAACCAACTCCCTTTGTTCAAGCACCCACCTGAACCTTTGAGGACACCAGTCCTCCCTAGCTCCTCCCAACCACCCTGAAATATAAATCTTTGCTACTGAAATTTATTACAGTGATATGATGTTCAACAATGGCTTAACAGACTTATCACTATTCTGATACATTTTGTTGCTCTGTCTGCCTCATTGCCTTTCTTCTCGCATCACTTGCGTTGTCATTTCTTCTGCTTTTTATGCTTTGTGCGCCATGTCCATTCACTGCACAGTTCCTCTTCTGTGTTGTTCAACTGCTGCACTCTCCTCCTTCTTCACACATGAATCACCTTCACCAACAACAACCACAACAAACTCCTACAGCAACAGAAACCCAATCTCTTCTCTATACTGTGTATTTATAGCTTATGTGCACCTTGTGCATGCAATGTTCGCAATGCCTCTGCATGCTGACTTTGTGTTGTTATCCTCCACCTCTCGAGTGCTCTGTCTGATCATCATCGTGACTCTTCAGCTTCTCTGGTGGTTCCCTCCATGTGTCCAGCATCACTGTATGTTATATTGAGATTCCTCAGCCTCTCTGGCAGTTTGAGACTCTTCATCTTCTCTGTGACAGTCGAACTCACCTTCTCTCTTTCAGTTACAGGCCTCAATGCTCATCAGTTGTCAATCGCCTCCATGAACATCTTCATCCCTCTCAGAGACTCTTCACCTCCTCTGTCAGTCATCTCGTAGTGTCTTTGAGTCCTCTGGCAGAACCCATCAGTGGTTTCTGGCAATTACATTGTATCGTGCTACAGTTGCCCTCCGATCTTTTTCAAATTCATCAGCACTGTTGGATTGAATCCATGGGATCTTGCATTCATTTCGGCATTTCGACATCCTTGATGCATTGGGTTCTTTGCTTCTCCATGTCACAATTCGCGAAACTCCGATATGGAGTATGATCAACGGTCCAGATCCGATTTCTATTTAATGGCTGCGATTGAATCGCGATTTCGCATATTGCGAAATCGACTTTCTTGATGCATTGGGTTCTTTGCCTCTCCAAATCGTAATTAGTGAAACTCCGACATGGAGTATGATCAATGGTCCAGATCTGATCTCTATTTAACGACTGTGATTGAATCGTGATTTCGCATATCGTGAAATCAACATTCTTGATGCATTGGGTTTTTTGCCTCTCCAAATCGCGATTCGTGAAACTCCGATATGGAGTACGATGAATGGTCCAGATCTGATCTCTATTTAACGGCTCCGATTGAATCGTGATTTCGCATATCGCGAAATTGACATTCTTGATGCATTGGGTTCTTTGCCTCTCCAAATCGCGATTCGTGAAACTCTGATATGGAGTATGATCAACGATCCAAATCTGATCTCTATTTAACGACTGCGATTGAATCACGATTTCACATATCACAAAATCGACATTCTTGATGCATTGGGTTCTTTGCCTCTCCAAGTCGCGATCCCTGATACCTTGAAATGGCATGGGATCAACGATCCTGACCAACACTTGATATGACGGCTTACATCATTTCGCGATTTCGCATATTGCGATATCGAAATTCTTGATGCTAACATTCCTTGACATCTCCAACTCTCGATCCTCGAATTTTGACATGGACTGGGATCAATGGTCCATATTTGTCCTCGATCCAATGGTTGAGATTATATTGGGGTATCGCATATTGCGATTTCGTGAGTCCTGTGGTTATTATTCTTTGACTTCTTCAACTCACGATCCTCGAAACCCCGACAGGGAGTCGGATCAATGTCCCACATAACCCCTTGAGATGGATGGTCCTACTGCTTTCGGGATTTTGTGAGCCTATTTTCTCCTTGCACTTTAAACACCGTGCAGGTTTTCCCGAATCCAATGGTGGTCGGATCCTACGCTCAGATCTAACGCCTGAGATCTATCCTCCTCTTCAACACGTGCTCTTCTTGTTTTTATTTAGATCTGACGGCCCTCATGCTGTCGAGAATTTTGGATGGGATCCAACGATCAACAACGCTTCTCCTCCAAGCTTACACATCCTTCTTACTTGGAAGAATTTCGACTTTGCTCTAATTGCTCCTGAGCCTACATTGTTCCTGTTTGTCCATCGATGCACATTCTAATCCTGCCATCTTCACTGTTGTACTTGCCATCAATGACAAGCATACACTACCTGTTAAGCATTTGCCAACAATCTCCCCCTTTGGCATTGATGGCAACTAAGGCAACTGTCTTTTCTCCCCCTTTGACATCAATGTCAAAGAAGAGACATGCTCCCCCTGA
>ML788471.1:824901-848366 GCA_009831015.1 Picea engelmannii
ATTAAAACTTGCATCTTGTAAATCATGTAAATAAACAAGACTTGTATATCTTCTGTTTAAATACAACTACTATAGTTACATTTGAACATATGTACATATATATAGTGTGTTTAGTAATTAGTTAGTTATTTCTCTCTTTTATTTGTTTCTTTTGGGATTCTTATATTGGCTAACGGAGACATTAAACCCGTCAGAACAAGTTACACCAAACACCTTGGGTTATTTAGAAAACCCTGGACTGGACTCGTTCTTTCAGTTGATGGATGGTCATTTTCACCCATCAACAGGTTTGTGGCTAGTCCTGAAACTAGTAAAAAACAGGTGTTTCAGGTAAAAACGTCATAACTTCTTCATAATAGATCCAAATTCAGTGAAACCAAATGTTTTGGTTATGGTACAGTATATAGTATGTTGTGTAATATTTTTCAGATCAATTCAAAAAATATTCTATGTAGGACACGCTCTACAAGGTCGCTCTCTAGAATAATATAGAATTCAACAAGGTATGTCATTTTTTCTATAACTCCTTTTATGAGAGGTTCCAAGTAGTGAAACCTGGAGGAATTACATAAAACACACTTAAGAGCATTTTATATCAGTTTAAGATCTTTATACATTACAGGTACAAAGTTATGATTACCACAAGTTAGGGTTGTTGACTAATCCAAAACTACGCATGTGAGACTAAAGAAAAGTTTGATGAAAATGCTAGTCTCTTGTTGTTGAAGTTAAGGAAGGTTTGCAGGAATGTGATCATATACACCAGGTCTATTACAGATCTACAAATTAGATTTGTATGATGAAATTGATGAGGGCTTTTGGTTGAGGTACATGGTTGAGACAAGTAGTTGATGAGTTGGCACATACATGAGGTGTATAGTTGATGATGTTGGTACATATTGATGAGTCATAGTTGATGAGTAGTTGACAAATGATTGGTACATACTTGGTACATGGTTGGATGCACTTGTTTATGGTATAGGTTGATTACAGGTTATTTGGTACATGTTGGTGCATGGTTGATGCACTTGTTTATGGTACAAGTTGATTATAGGTTGAGGTACAGGTTGATGTATGGTTCAGATTTATTGGTACAGGTTTACAGCGGTATATCTCACAGTGACAGGTTGACAGTGGCTCCATCATTCTACTTCTACTTCAAGGTGGCAAGACGGGGCAAGGACAGGTGGTTGTAGAAACCTTCTGGTTGTAGCCGGACAACATAGGGGGTTGTAGTCAGACAACATAAGGGGTTGTAGCCTCCTTCTGGTTATAGAAAAAGAATTGAGGAGTTGTAGATTCCCTCAGGTTGTAGCCTGAGAAACTAGGGGATTGGAGCCTCCTTCCAGTTGCAGCTGGAAAACAAAGGAATTTGGTGCTTCCAATGAATGTAATTCTTCAAGACATATAAGAAAAAGCATTCTGTGGTTTTCTCTCGATTTGGGTTTCCACGTAAAACATTGGTGTACTGCGTATGTGTATGTTTGTTCATTTTTTCATTGCTTATTTACTCTGCAGTTATAGGATGATAATGCTTCATTGATATAACACTTGGATTATATGGTTAAAAAGGATTAAATTTCTCTATTATTGATTCACCATACCTCTCTGTAATCCAACACTTAGTTCCAAAGTGTTTTCCTCTATCTTTATCTCTTCTTTTCCCAGATTTATCCTAGTGTTGCTCATGTTGGCCAATGATAAGCAAGAGGAAATGATGACTCCCCTTTCGAAGGGGTAGATATTATCTTGGGGGCCTAGTGGCTAGCCACACTTGGTACTGTTGGACTAAACTTACAAGAGAAATTTATAAGGTTCTATCAAAATGGGGAAAATAATAAATTACATGGAATTAACTATCTTCCCCCACAAATAGGCTCATCCAATAAAATGGAAAAAAAGATTAAAAATGGAGCCTAGGATTATTTCTTACACTGTTATGAAATATAGGATACTACTAAGGGGGACAAAAATGATTATCCCAAGAAATTGGAAAAAAATGTTGGAAAATATGTCACCATTTTTCAGGAACTTCCTCGTGGGATTCCTCCACCTCGTTCTAGAGACCACATCATAGAATTGATCCCTGGTTCTACACCAATTAGAAAAAAATATTATAGATAGTCCCACCAACATAATATAGAATTCGAGTGTTTGGTTCAATAATTATTGGACTTTGATTTTATTACATGAAGTAAGAGTCCTTTCTCAGCTCTGTTCATACTTGTTAGGAAAAAGGATGGATCATATAGACTCTGTATTGATTATCGGGAATTAACTAAAATTATGATAAAGGATAAATTTCTAATTCCAATTTTGGATGAGTTATTATATGATCTCCATGGCACTAAATATTTCTCCAAGATAGACCTAACGTTAAGTTCTTACCAAATAATAATTCGAGAGGAAGACATTCCCAAAAATCACTTTTGTACCCATGAAGGGATATATGAAAATTGAGTCATTCCCTTCGGTTTATCCAATGCTCATGTTTCCTTCCAAGAAGTAATGAATTTTTTATTTCGTCCGTACCTACAAAATTTATTAGTTGTCTTTTTCGATGATATCCTTGTTTATAGAAAGAACTAGAACTCACACCCTAAGCACATTGAGACATTATTAAAAGTCCTTCAAGAGAATCAGCTCTACACTAACAAATCCAAATGCAGTTTTGGAAAAAAAAAGATAGTATTTTTGGGACATGTCATATCAGATGAAGGAATCAAGGTTGATTCAAAGAAAAGTGTGGCATTTACTAAGTGGCCTAGCCCCAAATCAATCACATCATTACGAGGATTCCTAGGCCTTACCGGGAACTACAGAAGATTTGTTTGAAACTATGCACAAATTGTGGCCCATTAATAGCATTATTGAAGAAAGATGCATTTAAGTGGAATGAAGAATCTGAAGCATGTTTAAGAAGGTTGAAGCTCTTAATGACATCCACTCTGGTTTTTTCAGCATCATATTTCTCCAAATTATTCTTCCTTGAATGTGATGCATCAGGAGCTGGATTAGGTGTCGTACTTCTGCAACATCTGCATCCCATTGCATTCGAGAGTCGAAAATTCAAACCAAGGAAGAAAACAAAATCAACATATGACAAAGAAATGTTGGAAATTACGCATGCTTTGGTTAAGTGGAAAGAGTACTTGTTGGGAACAAAATTTCTTGTGAAAATGGACCACAATAGCTTGAAATATTTTTTAACTCAGAAAAATCTTTCATCAGAGCAGTGAAAATGGGTGAGAAAAATCTAGGTCTTTGATTTCGATATTCTTTACAAAAAAGGGAAGGATAATGTGGTTGTGGACGGGTTATCAAGGAAATGTTATAATGATGTTACTCTATTTTTATTTCCATCATCACTCTCGAATGGATCTCAAAAGTTCAAACTACATATATAAAAAATCCATATATAAGAAGGCTAATAGAAGAAGTCGAAGGAAACTCAACTGCAAATCCTAAATTCACTTGGGAGAGTGAAATATTGTGTTACAAACAACGGATATGTTTTCTCAGCTCTTCCAAGTTCAAACTCCAAGTTTTGAAAGAAAAATAATAATTCTTAGTTAGTAGGCCATGTGGGGTTTTTCAAAACTTTACTACAATATACATGATTCCTTCTTCTGGAAAGGTATGTGATCTGACATTCGGAAATATGTGGCAGAATGTGACACATATCAACGAATTTTTTTTGAAACTATTGCTCCTCCAGGCCTTCTGCAACCCCTTCATATCCCATCCCAAAAATGGTCTAAAATATATATGGACTTTATTACTGGTCTTCCTACCTCAGAAGGAAAATACGTTATATTTGTAATCATCGACCGATTAACCAAATATTCCCACTTTGTTGGGATCTCTTCAAATGATAATCAAGTCGCAAATAGCTATGTTAAACATATTTTTAAACTTCATGGATTTCCCAAAGTTATCGTAAGTGATAGGGATCCCATGTTTACTAGAAAGTTTTGGAAGGAACTATTTTTTCAAGTGGGGACATCCTTAACCATGGGTACTTCATATCATACCCAAAAAGATGGCCAAACTAAAGTGGTTAATAAATGCCTCGAAGGATATCTAAGAAATTGGATCGACATAATGGATCGATTGGCTACATCTCACAGAATGGTGGTACAATAGTACATATCATACCTCAGCAAAAATGTCCCTATTTGAAGCATTGTATGGTTATCTGTCTCCCTCTCTTAAGGAGTATGTTATCAATTCTAAGGTTCCTACCATGAAAGACTATCTATCCACATCATATGAAGTTCTACGCACTCTGAAATCTCACCTCAAACAAGAAAGGAGACGAATGAAACAACAAGTTGACAAAAGAAGAACTGACAGAGAATTTATGACAAATGAAGCAGAATTCTCTTAAAAATTACAAGAAACACAAACTATCTCCTAAGTTTTATGGACCCTATCAAATTTGAAAGAGAATTGGACAAGTTTCGTGCACCCTCTATATTCCAAATAAAGGGAAATTGCATGACATTTTTCATGTTTCTTGTTTTAAGAAAAAACTAGGTCTTGCCCTCCATATACAAACATAGTTGCCTCTTTTAGATGAAGAAGAACGGTTAATTTTAATTCCTTAAGTCATCCTCGAAGTACGAATCAAATTCATACGTTCTAGAAGAATTAATGAGTATATGATCAAATGGAAGAACCTACCTGAAGATGAAGCCACTTGGGAATATGAGAAGTTTAGATATAAACATTCGTCCTTGCCCATGCTTCGAGGATGAATATTTTCAAAGAGGGAGGAATTGTAATATACCATACATATATTACAATGTCATTAATTAATAAATTCAATCATTAATGTAATTATTATAGGAGTAGGATAACTCGGGAGCAAACAGACCCCCTTTTCAGGTAAAACAATAGACCTAAATTCGACCAAATTTTTAGGGGTAGTATGAGTTTCGCATGGATCAAAGTTCCATTCATTTCAAAACCTTACCTCGGGGGTTTTGTCCCATTTTAAACCAACCCATATGCTCAGAAAATCGATCAAGGTTCTGGATTGGCCAGAAATTTAAAATGGGCATGCTGAAGGACTTGTCGGAAAGGTAACTTGGGAGGGAAGATTTCTCCCGAGTTATCCCACTCCATTATTATACTTTTAATGTAAATTCACATCTCTTAAGACAAAAATACGTGACTCCACTCTTTCACATGTATTTAATACACGTTGTTGTATATTGCATAGATCATTGAACATAAAATTTATAAAATAGTAATATATAATTTTGTATATTTAATATTCAACCTTCCAAAATCACTTCATATGTTATCTTCATTATATTAGCTTCCAAAAGATATAAATTTTATCCAAATCTGAGTCTTGGACCTCAAAATATGACCTCACACAATTGAGTAGTCAAGGCATATCCATTAAAAATGAAGTTGATTGATATTTCATTTTTTTAGAAAATTATAACCACTTTCAGTCCTTTAAACCTATACCATCATATTCTTCATCAAAATAAATTTCCAACGGTATAAAATTTTCATGATTTCGTCACCTAGACCTCAAGTTATGCCCTCTGCAAGATTGTGACTCGACAACCGTAGATTAATTTCATGGGCAAATTGGGCCCTTGATCCGAAATTCATTTTCCTCCATAAATTCGACTATTTTGGTAAAAATCCTTATCCCACATGCATGGGAGTATGGGATTATTAGTATTATATAATATTAAGTGTATCTTACACTTAATAAGAAACATAAGAGAAGATATGGAGCTTTGAGATCTCGACCTCCATTAGAAAATTGATTAATAAAATATAATTTTAAGTGCCAAGTCAAACTCCACCTATGCCCAATCAGCATAATGAGTCAACCATTCACATGTTTCCATGTGTCATACCATGATAGTTTAATAATATACCAATAATAATCTACCATGTGTCACAATTTATATGCTACCACGTGTCTCCAATGTCAAGCTACCACATGTCTCCAATGGTTAAGTGCCATGTGTCAATGCTTGTATGTTTCTGTGTGTAAGAATCTTATTGGTTGGGAATATTCCTATAACTAAGTGCCATGTGGAAAAACATTATTGGTTGAGAACAAAATATATGATACTTATGATCCAGATGGATTTTGGTGGCCTCCTACCTATTCCAACTAGCTCATTTTGGTATTTTTCCAGTTTGGCCGTTTTTTCCTAGTTTTTGGATCCCCAACTTTTGGGGTTGTTTTGAGGCCCTAAACATAGTTTTTAGGGCTCTCCATAGTCAATTTTTTTATTATTTTCATGAAAACATGTGTATTCCTCTAATATACCTTTCCAACGAGCTATCATGCGCCTAAACCGGATATCGTATGCAAAAGTTATGACCACAAGAAGTTGATGTACTAGTTTACCCCAACAGGACCCACATGACTTTTGGCGCTTCATCTCCTATGGTTAGGTTTTTGGACGCCTAAGGTTTTGGAATTCATTCTTATTCTAAAAAATGCCTTCATAGCCTCATTGTAATCATCTTCTTGTGAATGAGCACAGTCATCACATATCTTCTCATAGATAAGCCACCATCATTCTAGCAAGCTTGTTTTCCACTGCATTTTATAGTTTCAACTTATTTCCTTATTGAATAGAAACCAATTTTACTGTATCATTATTATTCTATGTTAAAAATATTTTAATAATATGCATTCATTTCGTTCTGCTAATAAAATTTGGATCAGTGGTATCATAGTGATCTACTCCTTGTCATTCTTAATGCATGTACCCAATCAGGTCAAGGTACAAAGAATTGGGTCTCGAGCTTATATATCTTGAGAACAAAAGATATCGCATGCCCAAGATACCTCTCATGGTGAGAGAAAATAAAGATGATGGGATAAGAGATCCTTTCAAAATGTTTCTTGAGGAATCCCTCATGCAACAGAGAAATGAGATGATGGATAGTTTTGCACAAATCCTTCGGCAACTACCAACAAGCGACACATCTTCCTCGAGCGGAGGCATCGCCCCCTTCAAGGTACAAATCAAATTTGATATTCCTATATATGAAGGTCAGATGGACACAGATGTTGCAGAAAAATGGTTGAATCTACTAGAAGGGTATATTTTTGTCCATAACTTTTTGAATAGAGAAAAGATTACTTTTGCGCTCCTCAAAGTCGTTCCCCATGTCAAATTGATGTCGACGCCCGCTACCTCAAAACCCACAGGTCGAAAGGTCAGCGTGCACACAGGATCTTTTCTTTCTCTTGGCCCAAAGAACTCTGATTGGTCCTTCTAATTCCCTATCGGGAATTCTTCACCCACAACAAACTCTCCACAGGATCTCCTCTTTACAATCGAGAGATCAAACTTCGTGACTTCATGAGGTCAGTGGTCGAGCATTTGGCTCCCAAATCCCTGAAACCTGACAACCAGTCAACGCTGACCTTTTCTTATTGGGACTTTCCCTATCAGGATTTCCTCTATCGAGATTTCGGCGCTCGCGATGTCGAGCAACTCAGTTCTCCGACTCCCGAGTCCTGATATGCCGAAACTCCGACGCACGTGTGAGTTTGACTATTCAATGCCTTCACTCCATTGGCACTTCGAAATTCACGGTATCGTTAATCCTAATGCAATGTTTTCATCACTTCACTCTGTGAAACTTCGATAAGGTATGCCACCTGTCCACCTCACTAACCCTTATGGCCCCACACTATTCTATTAGCCATCGGGATATTGCGTATCGCGATTTCGCGATTCCTACTGCTATGTTTACAGAGTTTCAACCCATGAAACCCCAATACACGAACCCACGTGTAAATCTAATGACCCTTGTGGCTCGGATCTATGGTCCTACCCCTCCTGAGCTTGAACCCTTTGACACTTCTTTCCGTAACCTCCTTGCTCCTTCCTGGGACTTGACGGCTCACAGAACTTCAGGAAATCTCCTCAAAGAATTCTGACCATCCGTCCTTCCTCGGTGATGTGAGCGAATGACCAAGTATCCTTCCACGGAGCTCGTCCCCCTGCACGCAAACTTATGCTTCTTATTACACACCTCACAGCACAACTTCCTGTGCTCCTTTATGATGATTTCTCGAAGGTCATATACCTCCTGAGCTTCCTTATAATTCTTAGTCTTAGAAAAGACGCTTGCACGCACTCCTTGCGGTAGCCTTCAACACTCTTAGTGTTTAATTTCCTTCGACCCTGCGCACACCTGCAGCAGCAGTCCCTCAATGCCCTCACTCAGGTTCAAAACCCTAAGACTTCACTCGGCCTGTGCACTCCTTGCACGGCTCCTGTCCTTGTCTGCACCTTAGAGTGAATGAGAACAAAATATACCTCTATTTGAACCCTCTGTTAACGCACTCCTTGCAAACAATTCGACTACACTCCTTGCAGGAATCCTTGTTCAGGTAGAGAAACAATTGAAACTCATTCCAAATTCCTTTCAAACTTCAAAATCAAACACGAAATCATATACACAGCACATAAAGAAAATTTATAAACAAGAAGTAAACATTCATGAGCATATCATTCAGCATCAATACACAGAGAACAAACACAAAAACCATGAATTTGAATCAACCTCTTTCTATTAATTCAAATATCTATACATGGGTGTTCTTACACAGCTCTCTGCTTCTCCTATGCTCCAATTCTTCATAACTATGTTACAATACACAATGAGGGTGTCTATATCCCGTTTCCCTCTTGCGCTCTCAACTGTCTAATCTAGAATTAAATTCTATCTACCTGCATTAACTACTTTAAATGCCTTCTACCTACTAAGGACGAGAGAAAATCGGTCAAGGTCCGTTTACATCATACAAGTGCACTTCATATTAATGGCTTCATTTAAGATGGTGCAACAACTTCAAAGGTAATTTCAAAATGTGTGTTGGCGCTTGTCCAGTTGTCCTCCGCTTCTGCACTGGCTCGCTTGATGTTGGCGATGTTCCTGCATCATACTCCATCGCTTGAAAATTTTCATGGGATCCTGTCCATGAGCTCACACATGGTATATCCATGCTTCTGTATCTCTGCTTCAGTCTCCCAGCTGGCATCTTCAACTGGATGGTTCTTCCATTTGACCAGATACTCGAAGTATTGCTTCCGCCTAGTCTTCTTACTCACTCTTTTGTCCAGTATGCATTCCATCTACGGCTTATCTGCAACTTGCATCTGTTTTGTCCACTGGATCATTGGATGCTCATCTCCAGTCTCTGTTTCTTCATCTTTACATGGGTACAAATCTGATATATTGAATATCGGAGAAATTTCGATCCCATCGGGTAATTCAATCTCATAAGCGTTTGCCCCAAATTTCCTCAAGACCCTACATGGCCCAATTTTTTTCATATTCAATTTATTATATGTTCCTCTTGGGAACCTTTCTTTCCTCAAATGTGCCAGAACCAAATCACCAACCTCAAACTGAAGTTGTCTTCTATGTTGATCGGCTCTACGCTTATATTCTTGACTCGAATTCAGCAATCGCTCCTTCACCTGGCTGTGAAGTTCCTTCATCGCCCCTGCAAAATCTTCTGCACTAGCGCTCCGAGTTGCAGTCTGTTTTGAATCCATCAGTTCAGAAATTCCTCTCAGCTGCATGCCATAGACAACCTGAAATGGACTCTGTCCTGTGCTCCTATTTACTGAGTCGTTATATGCAAACTCTTCCTGTGGTAATATGTTGTCCCACTAGTTGTGGTGTTCTTTCGCCAAGCTTCTCAGCAAGTCTCCCAGACTTCTGTTGACCACTTATGTTTGTCCATCCATCTGAGGATGATAAGATGAACTAAATGCCAAGTTAGTTACCATCTTATTCCATAAGGTCCTCCAAAAATGCCCTATGAATTTGGTATCTCGATCCGAAATTATACTCCTCGGCAACCCATGAAGTCGAATGATCTCTTTGAAAAACAGATTCGCAATGTGAGTTGCGTCACTGGTTTTTTGACATGGAATGAAGTGTGCCATATTGGAAAATCTATCCACCACCACAAAGATTGAATCACAACCTCTTTGTGTTCGTGGCAACCCCAATACAAAATCCATGCTAATCGCATCCCACGGTCTCTCTGGTATGGGCAATGGTTGATAGAACCTCGCATTATGCTTCCTCCCCTTCGAATGCTGGAAAATTCTACATTGGTCCATGAATCTCTTGACATCTACTCGCATTCCCAGCCAAAAATATGTCTCATTCAATTTTTCGAATGTCTTGTCATGGCCAAAGTGCCCTGCCAATCCTCCACTGTGTTTCTCCTTCAACAGGTTCTCCCTCATGGAGCATTTCGGAATACACAGTTGATTACCCTTAAATAGTAATCCTTCCTGGATCATGTAGTCTATCCATTGGCTTATGTCTTTGATAATTGGATTCTCAACTGCTTCATATGCCTCCTTAAAATCTTGATCATCAGCGTACATGTCCCTGATATCATCAAAACCCAACGTTTTGACTTTGAACTCCTGCAACAACAAACACTTCCTGCTCAAAGAATCAGCCACTTTGTTAGAAGTACCCGAAATATGTTTTATCACAAATGTGAAATTCTACATATACTCAACCCATTTGACATGTTTTTGATTCAACTTCTCTTGTTGAGTCACATACTGCAGTGCATGATTGTCACGGTATAAGACAAAGTCCTTCGGGATCAAGTAATGCCTCCATTTTTTTAATTCCTGGATGATAGCATAGAACTCCTTATCATATGTGGAGTACTTCACTTTCGCTTCATTCAGTTTCTCACTGAAGTATGCTATCGGCCCGTCTTCCTGGCTCAAGACTACTCTGATTGCAAACCCGCTTGCATCCCATTTCACTTTAAATGTCTTTCGGAAATCCGGCAACACCAAAACTGGTCGTTCCGAAATCTTCCTCTTCAACAGATTGAAATTTTTTTCATCTTCTTCAGTCCAGTGAAAAGACTTATGTCTTTTCTTCACTGTATCCATCATCATTGTGCTAATTCCACTGAAATTCCTGATGAACTTCCGGTAGAAACTAGCTAATCCGTGAAAACTTCTCACCTCAAATATATTCCTCGGTGATGGCCAATTCTTGATCACTTCCACCTTATTTGGATCCATCCTCAACTCATTTGCCGAAATAACAAACCCCAAGTAAATGAGCTTTGTCTTCATGAATGAGGACTTCTTCATGTTTATCAACAGCTTCTCCTGCTACAACCTCTGCATCACTATAGCCAAATGCTTCAGATGCTCTGCTACTATCTCGCTGTAGATCAGTATGTCATCCAAATATACAATGACAAATTTCCTGATGAACTCCCTCAGGACTTCATTCATCAACCTCATGAAGGTACTTGGCGCATTTTTTAAGCCAAATGACATAACAAGCCATTCATATAACCCTTCGTTGTTTTTGAATGCTGTCTTTCATTCGTCACCTTCTCTCATGCGGATCTGGTGATAACCGCTTTTCAAATCAATATTTGAAAAATACTTTGCTCCACTCAAGAAATCCATCAGATCATCCATCCTTGGCAATGGAAATATTTACCTGATGGTTATCTTATTGATCACCCTCGAGTTTGTATACATCCTCCAGCCTCCGTCTTTCTTCGGACTGAGTACTATTGGAACAGGACATGGACTCAAGCTTTCCCTGACTAAACCTTTGTCCAACAAATCCTGGACTTTCCTTTTAACTTCTTCATTCTCTTGCGGCATCAATCCATATGCGGCTTTGTTTGGAAAACTAGCTCCTGGTATGAGATCAATATGATGAATCACACTTTTGATCGGTGGCAACGAACGAGGTAGTTTGTCCACTATGATGTCAGCGAACTCTTCTAGCAATTCCTGAACTTCTTCTGGTAAATCATCCACCCTTGTGCTAGTCAACACAATCCTAGATTTCCAGAACATAATAAATTGTGGATCCTCCTTCTTCTTAACCTTTGTAAGAAGTTCCTTCCCACTCATGAGAATTACAGTGTTGCTTACTTCCGGATTCACCTCCTTATCCTTGATTGGAAGTAACATGTGAGTCCTCCCATTCTTCTCTAGGGTATATGTGTTCATTCTCCCATCATGAATCGCATTCCTGTCATATTTCCATGGTCTACCCAGCAATAGATGAAAAACATCCATAGGAATGACATCACATAAGATCTTATCATTATATCCCCCTATCTTGAATTCAACTAAACATTGTTTAGTGACAGTTACCTGGTGTCCCTTTTGTAGCCATGAAACTCTGTATGGGCTTGGATGATCAGTCGTCTCCAGCTCCATCTTCTCTACCATTTCTATAGAAACAAGATTATCCGTGCTACCACTGTCTACAATGACCTTGCATACCCTGTCCTTGGTATTGCAAGTAGTCCTGAAAAGTCTGGTCCTTTGGACTGAACTCTCCACCTCTTTCTCGGGTGTCAAAAGGAATTTTAGCATCATTAGCAATCTTCCACCTTCAGCGTCTTCTGCCTCAACATCCCACCTCTGTGCTTCGATGATGTGAGCTTCTCCAATATCCTTCTTTTTATCTGGACACTCGTAAGACTTTCCACATGTGAAGCATGTTATTACTCCACCTCTTCCTCTTCCTCTACCTCTAGTACAAGGAAAAGTGTTGTTGTCAGCATAATCTCCTCTCTTCTCAGTATGCTACCCTCTCTATTCAGTGTATTGTTTCCCACGCTTTGAGGTTCCACCTCTCTCAGTTTGAGTCTGAGGCTTCTTCCATTCTTCCTTGGGCTTCTGTTATCTATCCTGGGAAACTAATTTGCCTCTGGGATGACTTCTGCCTCGGCCCCTCTAACTCTTCTTTCGGCTCAGCTTCTCTTCTGCTTTCAGAACCATCTGATAAGCATCTTCCACCGTTCGGATGGTTACCATGCTCATCTCATCCTAGATATCATACCTTAGGCCATTCATGTATCTGGAAAATTTCTTATCATCGCTCTCCCGATGACCTACCCTGATGTTCAGTTTGTAGAATTCCTCAGTGTATTCTTTCACTGTCATCAGCTTCTGTCTCAGGTTCTGCATTCTCCTGAACAGAGTAATTTGATAATCCCTGGGGATGAATTTCGCCTTCAGCTTCACGATCATTCTATCCCAGCTCTTGATCTTCTGCTTGCCCTTGCATTGTCTATTAGCTTGTAGTTCATCCCACCACAATGTTGCATGTCCTTTCAATCTTGTGACAGCATGCTTGACCTTCTTGTCTTCCTCGACATCTTCATAGTCAAAGTATGTGTCTAGAGCTCTAATCCAGTCTACAAGCTCCTCTACATCCAAGTTTCCCTCATAAACTAGAATGTCCATCTTTTCTCTTGCACCCATCCTTGCAATAGCTCTGATCAAACGTTCGTTTGATGCATCTTCAGCTGCAACTTCTTCTTCTCGCTCAGCTTCAGCTTCACTTTTAGAATCACTGAGATCCCCTGCACTGGCTGTGCATATTTGCACTATTTCCATGTCTTTGAGTCTAGCTCATAGATCACACATCTCTCTCTCCATGGCTGGATCTGTCATCAGCCTACCTCTTCTTCTCGGAATTTCCCTATCCTCTGGTGGATCGGGTGTTTGCATGTCCCTTCTCCTGGGTTGCATGGTGAATTATCCTTCTCTGCTATAGAAAGCAAAGAACCTTTCTGTGCTCTAATACCACAACTAATGTTGATGCCCGCTACCTCACAACCCGCAGATCAGAAGGTCAGCGTGAACACAGGATCTTTTCTTTCTCTCGGCCTGAAGAACTCTGATTGGTCCTTCTAATTCCCTATCAGGAATTCTGCACCCACAACAAACTCTCCACAGGATCTCCTCTTTACAATTGGGAGATAGGACTTCGCAACTTCGTGAGGTCAGTGGTCTAGCATTTGGCTTCCAAATCCCCAAAACCTGACAACCAGTCAACGCTGACCTTTTCTTATCGGGATTTCCTCTATCGCGATTTCGGCACTCGCGATGTCGAGCAACTCGGTTCTCCGACTCCCGAGTCCCGATATGCCGAAACTCCGACGCATGCATGAGTTTGACTATTCAATGCCTTCACTCCATCGGCACTTCGAAATTCGCGGTATCGCGAATCCTAATGCAATGTTTTCGACACTTCACTCTGTGAAAATTCGATAAGGTATGCCACCTGTCCACCTCACTGACCCTTGTGGCCCCACACTATTCTATTAGCCGTCAGGATATTGCGTATCATGATTTCACAATTCCTGCTGCTATGTTTACGGAGTTTCAACCCACAAAACCCCAATACACGAACCCACGTGTAAATCTGATGACCCTTGTGGCTCGGATCTATGGTCCTACCCCTCTTGAGCTTGAACCCTTCAATGCTTCTTGTCGTAACCTCCCTGCTCCTTCCTGGGATCTAACGGCTCACGGAACTTTGGGAAATATCCTCAGAGAATTCCGACCGTCCTTCCTTCCTTGGCGATGTGATCGAATGACCAAGTATCCCTCCACGGAACTCGTCCCCCTGTGCGCAAACTTACGATGCTTCTTACACACATCACGACAAAACTTCCTGTGCTCCTCTGTGACGATTTCTCAAAGGTCCTATACCTCCTGAGCTTCCTTATAATTCTGAGTCTTGGAAAAGACACTTGCACGCACTCCTTGCAGTAGCCTTCAACACTCTTAGTGTTTAATTTCCTCCAACCTTGCGCACACCTGCAGCAGTAGTCCCTCAATTCCCTCACTCAGGTTCACAACCCTGAGACTTCACTTGGCCTGTGCACTCCTTACATGGCTCCTGTCCCTGTCTGCACCTTAGAGCGAATGAGAACAAAAGATACCTCTATCTGAACCCTCTGTCAACGCACTCCTTGCGAACAATTCGACTGCACTCCTTGCAGGAATCCTTGTTCAGGTAGAGAAACAATTGAAACTCATTCCAAATTCCTTTCAGACTTCAAACTCAAACATGAAATCATATAAATAGTACATAAAGCAAATGTATAAACAAGAAGCAAACATTCATGAGCATGTCATTCAGCATTAATACACAGAGAACAAACACAAAAACCATGAATTTGAATCAACCTCTTTCTATTAATTCAAATATTTGTACATGGGTGTTTTTACACAGCTCTCTACTTCTCCTATGCTCCAATGCTTCATAACTATGTTACAATACACAATGAGGGTGTCTATATCTCGTTTCCCTCTTGCGCTCTCAATTGTCTAATCTAGAATTAAATTCTATCTACATGCATTAACTACTTTAAATGCCTTCTACCTACTAAGGACGAGAGAAAATTGCTCAAGGTCTGTTTACATCATACAAGTGCACTTTATCTTAATGGCTTCATTTAAGATGGCGCAACAACTTCAAAGGTAATTTCAAAATGTGTGCTGGCACTTGTCCAGCTGTCCTCCGCTTCCACGCTGGCTCGCTTGATGTTGGCAATGCTCCTGCATCACTAATATTGGTGGGAAACCTTATATGAGCAAAAGGAAACAAAGGAACCCTCATTATTTATAGTCGTGGTCACCTGGGAATCCTTTAGGGATGCTATTAAGGAACAATACTACCTTGTCAGAAGTTATGATGACTTGTATACAAAATGGACCACACTGCAGCAAGAAAGAGACCAAACAGTGCCAAAGTTCACAAATATCTTCCATACCTTGCACACCAAGTTGGGTATCAAATATTATGAGCGAAATATGGTGCTCAAGTATCATGGTGATCTAAGTAGATACATCCAAAACAAAATGTTATTTATGTAAATCTCATCCTGGAGCACGGCCTATCGATATGCCATCAAAATCGAGCAGAAGCTCAAACAAAAGTCATAGAAATTTGGGCTTGGGAACCCCTCACAAAAAAATCCAGGAAAGGGCGGCCCCAACCCACTAAACAAAGGATAGAGAAAATATGGACAACATCAGGACAACCAGTCCAAGCCACAAGCAAAGAAGGACACTAAAAAGACAAAGAAATATATCGGGAAGTGGTGGGGCTTCCATAAGAGCCCTTGCATAACACTGTTGATTATCGCTCAAAGCATTCATTGGTGGCTGAAGTGAAAGCCTCTAAATCATATGCAGGTTCTGACTCTGATTCAAAACTAGAAAGAGGGAGGTGGATCATTGACATGGAACCCAGTGCCACCATTGCTACCACCAAGCTCCATCCCGGTGAACCAAACGAGCTAGAAGAAGGAGAGCACCTTTTCTATTCACAGATGTGGGTAAAAGGCACCCTGCTACACTTCATCATTGATAGTGGTAGCAATAAGAACCTCATCTCAACAGAAGTCATCAAGCGACTAGCCCTACCGACAATGCCACATCTACAGCCCTACACGATTGGATGGCTCCGCCAAGGAAACGATCTTTACATCAGCCAACAATGATGATTGTCATGCAAAATCAAACCCTTCAAAGACGTGTTATTTTGTGATGTTTCTCCTCTCAAAGTTTTTAATGTTCTTTTGGGCCAACCTTATTTATGGAAACGTCATGTTGTATATGAGTCTAGGCCTCCTAGTGTTATTATTACTTTGAACAGGAAATTGTACAGGATACCCGAGGCAGTCTCACCTAGTTCTATTTTCTTAATATTTTCCAAGAAATGCAGGAAGGTCATCTCTCAGATTGGGATATTTGTCTTCTTCATGATTCCATCTCAGAGTGAACGAAAGATAACAACCACATCCAGGGCCTCCGCGACCAATCTCTCCACACAACAGAAGAAAGTGGATAAGGTCATGCAAGAATACTCAGATATGTTCTCATCATCTATTGGGGTACCTCTGCACTATAAGGTCAAGCATCCCATCGATCTGACCCTTGATGCACTGCTACCCAATGGGCTAGTCTACCACCACTCTCTATTAGAAAATGAGGAGATCAAGAGGCAAATACAAGAATTTCTCCACAAGGGGAACATTTTTCCCAGCTCATCACTTTATGGGAGCCCAATTATGTTGGTGTAGAAGAAGGATGGGACCTAGAGACTCTGCATTGATTACCAGACCCTGAATAAATTCACAGCCTTGAACTAGTACCTGATTCCCTAAATCGACGACTTCCTTGATCAGCTCATGGGGGCCAAATAATTTAGTAAGATTGATATGAAGTCTGGCTACCACCAGGTCCTAATAGAACATACAAATGTATGGAATACTTCCTTCAATTCAAAAGAAGGTCTTTTCGAATGGTTGGTCATACCCTTTGGTTTGAAAAATGATACAGTAACTTTCATGAGGATGATGGATGATATCCTATGACCTTTCACCAATACTTTTGTAGTGGTGTATCGAGATGACATCGTCATCTACAACAAGACTTGGGAGGAACACTTGCAACATATTCAGGTGGTTCTGCACACCCTGCGGAAGAACAAGCTATATGCCAACTTGGAAAAATGATCCTTCAACATGGACATGGTCCATTACCTAGGCTATATCGTTAATCAACATGGTGTGCATGTGGATCAAACCAAGACCCAGGTCATCCGTGACTGTCCAACCCCAACCACACTCACTGAGCTTCAGAGCTTCTTGGGCCTTTCCAATTTCTATCATAGGTTCATGTTGGAATGATCTCATATCACATGGGCCCTCAACTAAGTAACTAGGGGTGGTGGTAAGGAAAATTTTTTGTGAGGCTTGTTCCAACAACAAGATTTCAATGATTTGAAGCAACGCTTGTGCTCATCCCCAATATTGTCATTACCAAAACTGCAACATCCCTTTAAGATCGAGACAGATGCTTCATACTATGTTGTGGGCCTCATTCTAACTCAACATGGCCACCCCGTGGAATATCATAGTGAGAATCTATCAAATGTTGTTCGTAAGTACCCTAATTAGGACAAAGAAATGTACTCCATTGTGAAATCCTACCGCAAGTGGATTCATTATATTCTTGGGAAGGAGACAGTCATCCACACTGATCTTAAGCCACTAGAGTTCATGTAGACGCAAGTCAAATTGCATAATGACTACCATCAGAAGTGGTCCACATACTTGTAGTAGTTCCACCTCAACATCAAGTATAAAACAGAAAGTACCAACTGAGTTGTTGATTTCCTCAGTCGACCTCCATTCGTGACACTCACCACGATGCTAGAATCGTGTGGCCACAAGAACTCTGAATGGCCCCACCTCTATGAGACAGACTCTGATTTCACCACCACTTACCAAATGTTGGGCGTAAACTCAGTTGCCGCTAGTTTTCATCTTCAGGATAGGTTGTTGTGTCATATAGGCCATCTTTTCATTCCATCAAGAGAATGAGGGAAGATTATATAGGAATCTCACTACAATTGGGTGGCAAGACACTTTGAATTTGAAAATATAGTGGCAGTGCTACAGAAACATTTCTACTGGATGAAAATTCGATAGGATGTCGACAAGTATATTAGGTCCTGCACCGTCTGCGCTATCGCCAAACTGACCACTAAGAAATAGGATCTGTATACCCCTCTTCCTACTCCTGAAAGGCCATGGTAATCCATCTCAATGGACTACATGGCAGGCCTTTCATCCACCAAAAGGGAAAATGACTATGTTTTTGTGGTTGTTGATCGCTTTTCCAATATGGCGATTCTGATTTCCTGCAAGAAGAGAATCACAACAAAGGCCACTGCCAAGCTCTTCTTTGAACGAGTATAGGTACATTTTGGAATCCCACAAACATTGTCTCAGATCAGGATAGTCAGTTCCTCAGCACATTCTGGTTGAGCCTCTGGTCACTGTTGGACACCAAGCTCACCAACTCCACTGCCTTCCACCCCCAGACAAATGGCCAAACTGAGGTCGTTAATTAGATGATTGTGCATATCCTACACATGTACAATTCCAAGAACCCTCTCACATGGGATGAGAGTCTTCCCTATGTCCAACATATCTACAACTGAGCCCTACATAACTCAACTGACCACAACCCCTTTCAGGTGGGATTGGGATTCCAACCATTGGGCCCCATGGATGTTGCACTACCTATGGTGGCCACCTTGGATGACTTTTCCCCTGCTCCACCTAAAGCTGACAAGGCCACCTGGTTCATTGAGAAGATCCAAAACATCTGCCAATAGGTGCATGATATTTTATAGAAGTCCAATGCCAAGTACAAGAAACGCCATGATTAACACTGGGTGCCACATAAGTTTCAGGTGGGAGACAAAGTTTGGTTACACTTGTAGAAATAACACCTTACATGGCCCCATCAGAAGCTTCTCCCACTCTGTTATGGGTTGTACGCCATCACCAAGGTTGTGGGTGACAATTCTTTTGAGCTCAACATTCCTCCTTTCCTTGGCCTGCACCCAATATTCAACGTGGCTCTCCTTCGACCATATTTACCACCATTATTGCACACCTTAGAGATAGTAGAGAATTTGACACCAACAGAGCTCAACCCTGACTACATGCAACAGGCATCCAGTGATCAAATTGTGGACACACAGGTCAAGGGAATTCAACATCAAAGGATCCATCTTTATCAAGTTTTCAAATAAGAGAATCTCCTGCACCAAGGCAAGTGGGTCATACAGGGCCAAATTCAACAAAAGTTTCCTCATCTAATGGAGAAACTCAATGCAAGGGAGACCATTTCTTCCTAAGGGGGTATGATTGATCCATATGGATGTCGGTGGCCTCCCACCTATTCCAACTTGCTCATTTTGGCATTTTTCCAATCGGTAGCCACTTTCAGTCCTTGAAACCTATACCATCATATTCTTCATTGAAATATATTTTCAATGGTATAAAATTTGCAAAATTTTGTTGCTCGGAGCTCAATTTATGTCCTCTACAAGATTGTGACTCAGCAACCTCGACAACCGTATATTAATTTCATAGGAAAATGTGGGCCCTTGATCTCAAATTCATTTTCCTCCTTTGTAAATTTGACATTTTTGGTAAAAATCCTTATCCCACACGCATGGGAGTATGGGAGTATTAATAGTATATAATATTAAGTGTATATTACACTTAATAAGAATCATAAGAGAAGATATGTAGCTTTGAAAGCTTGATCTCCCTTAGAAAATTGATTAATAAAATACAATTTTAAGTGCCAAGTCAATCTCCACCTACAACCAATCAACATAATGAGTCAACCATTCATCTGTTGGCATATGTCATTCCATGATAGGTTAATAATATACCTTTAAGAATATGCCATGTGTCACAAGTCGTATGCTTCCATGTGTCTCCAATGTTGAGTTGCCACATGTCTCCAATGGTTAAGTGCCATGTGTGAACACTAATATGCTGCCATGTGTAAGAATATAATTGGTTGGGAATATGCCTGTAATTAAGTTCCATGTGGAAAAATATTATTGGTTGAGAATACAATATATGAGACTTGTAAGAATATTATTGGTTCGGAATACGCCTGTAATTAAGTTCCATGTGGAAAAATATTATTGGTTGAGAATAAAATATATGAGAATTGGGATAAATTTTAAGTGAGGAAATGAATGAGAGTTTAAGGAGGGGGGAGTAGTGGGTAGTTAGGACGTAGGGTGAGGAAAGGGGGAGGGGAGGTATAAGGAGGGTGGAAAAAATTAATAAAAAATATAAGTTTTGGGAAAGGGGAAAGGAGGGGAAAGGGAAGTGGAGATGAGGACTATGGTGGGTGAACCTGCAATGATATAATAGAATATTTTTCATGGGTTTTAAACCTCCAACAAGAATATTTTTATGGGTCTTCATCCCACTAAAATTGAAGAAAACAAGGGTATTGGGCCCACAAAAATTGAAGAAAAGAAGGGTGTTGGGCCCAAAAAATTTAGAAATATTTTCAAGAAATTAGCTTTATTCCACATGGGAGAGGTGCCCTTTTCTGATTAAATGTGAACCTAGATATTTTGAGCATATGAACTCGAATTTTGAATCCAAAAAATGTGTGATGAAGCTGATACTAAAGGATACACATTGAAATATTAATTGTACAAAAAATTAATTCTTTTGATATCATGTTTTTTAATTATTCCATGAGCAGGAAAATATAAATGACCAATTTCTGGCCAACAAGATGGAGGGTTATACAGGTTGTAGGGTGAGCCTATATGAGAATACAATGGGATCTTGGATCATGGATCAATGTCAGTGGCAGAAGATGAGGAGTAGGATGCTCAGAAGGTTGAACATTTGAAGGATGATCAAAGTTCACAGACTTCCACTGTTGGGAGTAAACCTTCAGAGGGGAAAACAAAGCTAGCCCCTTCTAGTTCTATCGAGAGATCGAGTTCGTATGAGATAACATTGATGGATTCTCATGAGCATGAGGATTCTAGTAGCACATTGAGGGAAAATAGGCTTTTGACGAACTTTACAAACTTTGTGGCATTGATATGTTGTGTCAATGATTCTGTGACTTCCAGTATTCAGGAAGCAGCTAACCAACAAGGTTGGAAGGATTCCGATGAGAAGGATGATGTGTGCGTCATTTTTCTAGGGTTGTGGGGAGAACCAATTCTAGGTGGATGTTCGGGAAATACATTCGTCGCTAAGAGGGAGTGTTGATGCATGTAGCATCAGACAAGTATTTCCATATAGGCTTGGTGTCTAGCATGTGAAAGTCGTCCAAAGCCTTCTATCCTTGAATTTAATTTAATTAAATGAATTATTAAAGTAAATTGATTTTATTAATTAATTATTTGAATTATTTGAGTTATTTAAGGAAATGATAAAAGTAATTAGTATGTAATATTAATATCAAGTGAGGTGAGAAGTAATCTCAACCATCAATCACTTTGGAGATTAGGGTTAGATTATAACTCAAGATTATAAAAGAAAGGCTAGGGTGAGGAAGGAAGACACATATTTGTCAAATTTGTCAAGAGAGATTGATTTTAGAAAGAGAGGTTTGGATCACGAAGTCCTGTGATTCAAGGAGATATCGAATAGGTGGAGAAGGACTTCCATCTAGAGTTCAGATCAAGGAGAAGAGAGAATAAAGGTTGTCGCAAGTGGTTTCAGTTCAACAAATCCATAGGAAAGTGTTGCACCATACAGAGTTTTCTGTATAGGATTTTCATACATGTACGTGGGATCTAAAGGAGATATGTGTGTAGATCTCAAAAAGTGTGTAGTTCTCGGTTGTACAACAAATCAAACTTTGCCAGTTTTTTCTGCAATTTTATTTCTCTCAGTGGGACATTATCCCTATTATGGGAGCTCTGATTTTAGCATAATAAAATAATTCTCAGCATTGGTTTTCCCTCCGAGAATTTTCCAAGGGTATGTATGTAAAAATATTTGTGTTTATGTGTGCATGATTTGGTTTCCATCTTTTGCTTCCACTAGATTTATTGAGTTGAATATTTCAGTAGTGTATTTTTGTTTTGTGAGTTTTTAATTTGATTTGCAATAAGCAAATCACTAGATAACAAGATACCTAGGTGTTGGAGTAAGAGGTTTTGAATAGTTAAAACTCATGAAGAGGGAAATATTCCACGGCCCTAGCCAACGTGGCCACTTGAGGCCATATATTAATGAAAAATAAAAAATATTTTATAAGAGAGTTTCTCATAATTGATCATCAACAAATGACCCTCCATGATATTTAAATAGAGATCATGGACTAGTCAAGAGTTGAGCCATGGATTAATGTAGTCATTAATATCTGAGAGAATATGAGTCGTCAAATCAATCTGTCTAGAACATATCATGACCATCAGATTATATAACTACAAATGCATACTAAAGAAACACAATAAGAAACACACTTTTACCTAAATATACATTAAACCAAATTGATCTTAACTAACTCCTAAGTGTCTAAATATCCTAACACTTACAACTACCTAATTGACATGACCCCCATGAGGCCATGTTTTTCCATATGTAAAAACTCAATTATAGTGTGTTAGCACTAGAAGTCACCCTCAGATTGCATAGAAGGTAAGCCTAGTACCCATCAGTTTATACAGTAAATGTAAATGAGTTTTAGGTGATCAAATGGAGAGGACTCAATGATAATAACATTCTAACTTGGAAATCTGGACTAGCATGCATAAGCAATTGAGGTTTGAAATCAACATGAGTTAGTAAGTTGGAGTAAGGGTGAATAGAGGGAAGACTTTGGTGAGGAGAGTGTAGAGGTATGCTATGGACATCAGGTCTCCCATCAGCCTAAGGAGGAAAAACTTAAATGCAAGATCCTCTTGAATTCAAATCTCAAAGAAACTAAAAGATATTATAACAACACTATAATACAACATTCATCATAATACAATCATAACAATCCATGTGAATCAATCAATCATGAACTCTCTCAGTATCAGAGGAAAATAAGATGGAGCAATAAAGTTTACTTAGATTAACCAAGATGTCTTAAAAACAAATACATAACCAGAGAAACAGTGTTCGTCATAAAA
The DNA here is from genome assembly GCA_009831015.1 of Picea engelmannii. NCBI lineage: Eukaryota > Viridiplantae > Streptophyta > Pinopsida > Pinales > Pinaceae > Picea > Picea engelmannii. Next base: position 848,224 of record ML788471.1, read on the forward strand.
CTATTACAATAGCAGGGAGCCTAGTTCAACCATTCCACCTTAACAAAATATCAAAACCGCCTATATATGTTAGAAAAACAGGACCGCGGAGCAATAAAATAAAACAAATGCAGAAACAAAACACAGAAGACACACAATACAAG
>ML788471.1:848419-860489 GCA_009831015.1 Picea engelmannii
TATCCAGCAAATGAAGGGATACAACCTACAGCAAAACCCGTTGTAACTTCCTCTTCTTTCTCTCACATTCTCCTCTCTCAGAATACAATATTCACCATCATCCATAGACGCAATACATTTCCCTCATAAAAGAGGGTTGCCTTCTAGGGAAAAAAACCCTAACATAATCTCTACCGTTAGATCTGTGACCTTATAATGAATGGTCCAGATTTACAATGAAATTACAATATAATTTTACAAGGCAATTTTTGCTTCGAGGGCTTCGCCCCCGAACCCCCGCTGGGGGCCCGCTTGCCCCTGGACCCCACAGAGGGGGTACCCCCCCTCTGCACTCCCCCGTGTGGAAGAATGTACATACTTCTGGGGTGTAAATACTTCATGGGGTATAAACACGACTGAAAGCAAGGACCTCTGAATCAGGACGATAATCAGGCTCCACAACCAACAATATATACTAGAAATGCTGCAACCACAAAGAATGAGATCGGACCCCCGCATTCAAAGTTTCCAGTCGGTGCCTACTTTGTCAACCTGTGCAAGCCTTCTTATTCTAGACGCGAGCCCGACTTAGTTAAGTGCTTTGCAGGAAAATCTGTCCCTCGGGAAACTTCAGATAGACAATCTCCCCCCATGGAAATTATCAGTATGTTTTCCATTTATGGGGTGAGACGAGGTCTCAAATGTCACCCCCAATCTTCATTAACTACCTTCATTGGGATCAGGACAGGGCCTGACACTCATGAATGTTTCCAGGTGGTGCCATAAAAACTTTTAGAGTTAATATCGATGTCTTAAGGCCAAGAAGATGTTCTTTTGTGACCAATACGAATGCTTTCGGTCTTAGGTGCAACTCCTCTCCATCACTCCATTTTCAATGTGACCTAGGGCCATGACCCTACGCAATTGCACGATTGCAGGCATGACCAAGGGTGGTTTGAAAGAAAACTAATTTTGTCCATGCAATTCGCCATGAACGACCACGCGTCCCTTTCAAAAAACCACGGTTCTAATTGCAGCCTGCCCTTGAAATTTTAAAACGTGCGCACCTTTTGACCTTGCAATGGAGCGTGACCATTGATCTTGTGATATGAGATGAGGCTTCCTGATCAATGGCCTATCTCTGGTTCTTTAGATCGATGGATCAAATCTTCCTTCTTTGAATCAATGACTAAGATCTACTTCGTGAATCAACCTTCGGGAATTTCAATTCTCAAACCACATTTCCCTCTAAGAAAAACCTCTGGAGATGAGGATCTGATGACGTGTGGAATTCTAGATTTAGATGGTCGAGATCCACTTCAGGTCTCTGGGACTTCGGGACTTCGAGCTTCGGCCCTTCAGGATTTCTAGGCACTTCTCATTTCAAATCTCTAGAAGCTCATTTCCCCGAAGGCTTGGATCAATTGCCACTTTTCCCCTTTAAGATCAACAGATCATATTCACTTCAGGGCCTTTTGTTCTATCACTATAATTCACTCAAGTTTGCACTCCCAAATGTTTGTGAGCTGTTGATCTCGATTGTTCCCGGAATCTTCGTCGTTGAAAGATTAAAACTGTCTTTTGCCTATGCTTCAATATCGAAATAGATTGTTTAAGAAAGTTGTGCTTTGTGTTCATGGTTGTGACCTGCACGATCAAGGATTTGGATGACTGGTTGTGAGCTGAGAAAACAGGGAGACCAGGGCGCATAAATGAACAAGGGAAAATAGAAAATGATTTTATCGGCCGAAGGGGGAAAAAATTCAAGAGTCATCCTGCGAAAAGGATAGAGATAGGGAAAAACTATAGACTTAGGTAGAAACCACAAACCCGTGGGACTCTGACAAGTTCATGTGATAACATAGTGGTCTATTTCAAGCACTATCTATGCATATTTCTACTCAATAGTAGGGAGAATAGTTTATTGATAACAATAGGTGTCAATGCTTATTCTATGAACAAAAATGTATGACCATAAATTAATAACATTTTAACTTATCATATACACATGCCAATGGATTGTTGTTATTCTTACCAACCCATATACATATTAATTCTATATCAATCAACCACCCTAGAGCGATCAAATATTTGGAAGTGAAAACTTTTTTAGAGTGCAAAAAAATGAGGAAATATTTACACTTCCAAGAATTTGATCCCTTTCTTCACTTGATAGATCCAAGGTTAAGGTGGTTATAGACTCATACTATTTCATTTTTCTATCATGTCAATGTTATGTGTATTTATTTTTTTATTATTGAAATATTAAACTAACATAAGCACTATTATTTGTATTTTATTTATTTATTTATCTATTTATTATTAGTAGTAGTAGTAGTAGTAATTTATTTAATTTATTATTTTTTTGGCATATACAATGTCAATTTGAGGGAGGGTCATGTAGTGAAAAATGTTCGAAATACTTGCATTTAAAAATGACAAAAATTACATTATAATTTCCAAGTAGGATTAAATAACCCAAACACGATCAACTGCTAGGGTTTTTTCTCTCACCTAGGGTTTTGGAAAACCTCGCTTCAGTGCGTCTTGCTGCTTCGGCCTGGTTCATCCATGGCTGCCATGGAAGGGGGACCTCACATTGCCTCTTATAATCAAGTAGCTTCTCCTAATATGAGTGGTGGGAATTTCAAACGACCGTCCTTTGAGCCGCCAACTAAACTGTGTGACACACTCTGGGCTGAAGGATCACAAAAGGAAAATCTATGGAAATTGATCCCAGACCAGCCCATGCAAAAGAAGTTCTCATATGGAAACCAGGAAAATGTCTACCTAAAATTCCCATGGCTCTGAAATATGTGATAAACACACCCAGAATCGAAGACCAGAAACAATACATGCAGGATTATGTATTGGTGGGAAAAATTTTGGGCTTATGGCCTTTAGAACAGGATCTAGTGAAATGGATTCCTCACTGGTCGAGACCCAAAGGAAATTATGACCTGAAACTGGGCTCTAAAGACTTATTTACCATCATTTTCCATAATCTAGAGGATCGAAATCAAATATTTGATGGAGGTCCTTATTTCTTCAACTCAACATGACTTTTTCTACACTTCTGGACAAAGAAATTCAACCCAGAAAAGGAAGACTTCTGGATGGAATAGATTCTGGAGGTCATCGAAAATACTATAGGAGTTTATTTCAAGGTGTCAGAGGCCACTAGACAGAGAAGGTATACGTCATATGCTCACATCTGTGTGTATTTAAATATTTGTATACCCCTTCCTGGCTCTATTTCTCTTGAGTATCAGGATTAGGAATGGTCCCATACCATTGATATGAGCATATACCCTTTCGTTTTCAAAATTTTCATGAACGTGGAAATATATTCAGAGAATTACCCCTCAAAAACCCAAAAAATGTAGATTCCCCTGACATAGAAAAGAACAAAGAAAGTTTCACACAGGTCTCGGGTCGTCGCAAGAAAACAACCAAGAAATTCATCCTTTCTACCTCAAAGGGCCCCTCCACTAGAAACTCATTTGATGCCCTTCAAAAATTCTCAGAGGATATTGTCGAACCTCAGTCCCCCACCCACACAACGACCCCCTCAAGGAAATCCAATGGAAAATCAATGGAACACCCAAATGTGGATTGATCTCCCCACAAACTAGCTCCATGAACCTCGAAGGTGGTGGGACTATAGGGTGATGAAGGGGATATCAAAATGGATCTAGAAGACCAGGATCTTGCTGGAATCGTCTTATTCATATGGAGCAAGCATATAGGAAAACAAATCTATACACCATTCCCCCTGACCAACTGCGCAAAGTGAAAAAATTCTTCCTAAACTCCTCAACTGGTGTCTCAAACAAAGCCAATTCTAGGTTGGGAATTTAGTGTGGGATTACGAAAGATCAGCATAAAACCCAAAAGGATGAAAATAAGCACAAAAGGAATCCCACCTAAAAAGTCATCCAGGAAATAGGTCACTCTAGGGAAGAATCCTTTTCACTTCGAAAAGTTCTGGCTCACACACCCGGACTTCCAAGATAAATTCCATCAGTGGTTGGAGGAGGCGCTCATCCCTCAAGGCACTCCCATGTTCAAATTCCAACAAAAACTAAAGAACTTCAAGAAAAACCTCAAAATCTAGAAAAAAGAAACCTTTCGTAGCATCTTCCAGGCTCAAAGGCTTCTTGACTAGAAGATGCAATTTCTCCAACAACAAATCAGGAACCAGGGTCTCACAGAGCAACTTAAAGAGGAGGAGACCAACCTTAACAATCAGATCAACGAGCACCATTCACAGGAAGAAATATTGTGGCGACAAAAATTGTGGAGCCAATGGCTCAAGGATGGGGAAAGAAACATGAGATGATTCCATAGATCGATGCTCTAGTGCAGACACACCAACTGTGTCTCCCATCTAAAATTAGAGCAGGGTCATGACCTACATAACCATGAATATATCGAGCACAAACTAGTCACCTATTACAAGATGCTCCTCTACGAACCCTCGAGGGACAGAACCCTAGCCATTGATAGTATTACAAATAATATTCCTGCTAGCATTACCAGGGATCAGAATGAGGCTCTAATGAGTCTAATCACATAGGAAGAGGTGGACCAGGAACTCTAGGACAATCTAGATGGAAAATCCCCTGGTTCCAATGGTTTTACAACTGACTTATTTCATCACTTCTGGAGCATGATACGAAAGAAGGTATGGGAAATTATCAAGAACTCCATACAATTAGTGTGAGTGCTCCTAACCCTGAATGCAAACTTTCTCACTTTAATCCAAAAAGAGGAATGTGTTTAGAAACCAAAATAATTTAGACCCATTTCTCTATGCAACGTAATTTACAAATTGATCGTGAAGGTAATTGCTCGTCACCTGAAGCATTTTCTTCCTTTCATAATTTATCATGAGAAATATGGTTATGTTGAGGGAAGATAGATCCTAGATAGTGTCGTTTTATCACATGAAGTTATTCACTCCCTTCAAATGACCAACACTCCAGGTATGCTCCTAAAGTTAGATCTTTCAAAATATTTTGGCTTCAATCTTAAATGGGTCAACTGGATCTTGAACCTCACCTCTTTAGCCTTCTTATACATCCTTATTAATGGTGTCCCCTCATGACCCTTCTCACCCTCAAGAGGCATCCGTCAAGGAGATCCTCTCTCTCCCTTCCTCTTCATTATTATGGCCGAAGGACTCAGTCATTCTATCAAAGTTGTCATGGTTGAAAAATCCCTAACTGGGTTTCCCCTTCATGGAATACCTCCACCTATCTCACACAACCAGTTTGTTGATGGCACTCTCATTATGGCTGTTCCCACTGTCTGTGAGGCCCTCCGAATTCGAGATACTCTCCAAACCTTTTACGATGCCTCTCTCATGGACATCAACAAGGATAAATCACAGATCTTCTTTTTCAACACGCTGACCCCTGTTCAATTTCACATGACCTAGCTCTTGGTTTTCAACTTAATCTCCCTTCCTTACTAGGTATTTTTCTCATTGATAAAGCCCAAAAGAACACCTCCTAAGAGGATCTCCTAACCAATTTGGGGAAAATACTATCTTCTTGGACATTTCTCTCTTTGAACCTCTCTAGCCATCTTATCCTTCTTCATTCGGTGCTTCAAATTCTCCCTGTATACTCCTTCTCTTCCCTTGTGGCTCCTAGGTTCATCCTTACAACCATAAAAAACTCGCAAAGGAAATTTATGCAGCAAGTCACTAAATAAGGACACAAATGGGCCTTGATCAGTTGGGACAAAATTTGTAGGCCCAAGTATGCGGGAGGGATGGTATTTCATGACCCGTTTACTCTCAACAAAGTTCTAAGTGCCAAAATTTGGTGGCAGTGGCTAAAGCATCCCATAGAACTCTAGGCTCGACTTTGGAGGAAGAAGTACACCTCGCTCTCTTTGGAGAAAACTCTCATCATATGGAACAAGAAAGGACCTGGGTCTCTCATTTAGAATTCTACAAAGAAGAAGAATTTCCTTATATCTGACTATGCCTTCTGGGAAATTTGAGATGGACACACTGCCTCCTTCTAGCATGACTCAAGGCAACAAATGCCTATCCTAACGTGGGATCCTAGCATAACTGACTACCAAGGCCCTATGACTTAGGGTGGCCTCACTTCAATGGATGATTACTGGAAATTTGATGAACAAGGAGCTACATGGAATAGATGGAAATCCTCTCAAGATGACCTCAACAGACCCCCACATGTGGACATTCATCCCTAGCTCGAGAAGGTCAAGGAAAGGAAAATTCAAATTAGGTAAGAGCTCGAATATCCTTTGATGGGCTCACTCCATGAGTGGCACCTTCAACGTCCGAGAGGTGTACAACCTCAAAGAAGGTCATAAATTTCTCCCAAAAGAGGTGGTTTGGCAAAAAATCTGGGGAGCACAAATCTGGCCTAAGATCAACACTTTTCTCCAACTAGTGGCTCATCAGAGCATCCTAACTTGGGACAATCTGTCAAAACAAGGATTTGTGGGACCTTCCATTTTCTCTCTATTTTTTAATGAGCATGAGACCCAAAATCACCTACTCAATCTCTACTCCTTCATCTCTCAGGTCTGGGACTATGGTGCAGTTTTGATGCAAACCTCAGATAGGCATCACCACAGTCTCATGGTCACTATATGAGAATGGCATGACATAGTGTTTCACTCTCCCATTCTCAATTAGGTTTGGCAACTCCTACCAGGATTTATTATGTGTAATCTTTGGAAAGAAAGAAATCGCCACATCCTCCAATCCTCTCTCCTAGATTGGCAAGCGGTTTGGACCAAAATCCAGAATGGCATCACAGAAACTATCAACATGCAATCTTGGAAAGAGGATGATCTAATTCCCCCCCCCCCCNCCTCATGAAAAGAAAATCCTTAATAGTTGGAAACTCGGTCTTAAATTTCTTCCCCCCAAGATGCTCACCAATGTCCCTACCCCCGATGGACCTTCCATTTGGCAGCCTCCGCCCCTGGGTTTTCTCAAGCTCAATTTTGACGGGGCTTCCAAAGGGAACCCAAGGCCTGCTGGTTTTGGAGATGTCTTTTGGGACTGTAAAGGTGATATTCTTCACTTCTTAGCACACAACATTGGGCACAACACCAACAATTCAACTAAACTCTGGGGAATGCTCAAAGGTCTTCATTTCTCCTAGGAACATGGGCTCAACAAATTATACGTGGAGGGAGACTCTTATATTCTCATCAATCTCCTTTCACACCTCATTTGTGGATCTGATCCAGACAAATTCTCTCCCAGCTGGTGCCTTACAAGTGGTTTTGATGAGATTAAATCTCTCCTATAGCCTCACCTTGTTATCATTCCTTCTCATGTGAGGAGAAAGGAAAACAAAATATCCGACAAGCTTGCAAACTTCGGTTTGGATATAGATGGGAGTGATTTCAGATGTGATCCCTTCATTCACATGGATCACCCATTGGTCAAGGAATGCATTTCTCTAGCTCTCAGCACAAAAAACTCCTCAGATGGGTTTTCAGGCGATAGATAGTGAACACGGGGGAGGTTAGAGGGCAACTGGTATTGGCAAGCCACGTGCTCCACACCTTCATCGCCACCCCATCATTTTAATGGAGCGCATTTACACTCGCATGATCATTCTCTCCATAGAGTACCACCTTCAAGTGATACAATGTGCCATTCCTCTTGGAGTAGTTATGGCGATGGACACTATGAGCGGGTTGTCATGTCACCTCCTCCGTATTTTTCACATGGCTATGTGATTGTTCCTCCTCCATTCCTTAATTATTTACACTGCTATTGTTGTGATTTTCCACTGTCTCAATTATCTGGTATTCCATCCCTTTCGGTTCTAGATTTCAGCTTTGATTATTGACCTCCCCCACCCCCTCCTCTTGGTTATGCTGAGGCAAAGAGGAAAATCCAAAAGAGGCCCAAATTGGTACAATACATATGGAAGGATGGAAAATCGAAGCCCTGGACAACATCAACCCTTTCCCACTTTTTTTGCTTCTCAATCCCCCACTAATCATCCAAGATTTCCTCCTTTTTCTTTTCCATGGGCCTATCGAGTTGAATGGTTTGATATCCAGGGTAACTCTTTGGGCTTCAACCCTGGCACCATTTTAGATGTGCCTCCCACCTCTTGGTCATCCATCTCCTTAGCAACATCATTAGTTGACCCCCAACCGAACGACATTCCCACTCTGGAGGCGACACTATATTAACCCCCTCCACCCACTGGATGTGCCTGTGGGGATTACTCTCACATACAAGCTTCATTGGATATTTTGTAGGATTTGGTCTTCAAAGTTAGGCACAACTTGACAGATCTTGTGTTCATGTCTGAACTTAGGGAGTGCCAAGCAGAACGACTAGAGGCTTTACTAGTTGCACTCCTCCACCCTCCAGTTCTTCCGATCATTGCGTCCACCAAGGCTTCGGAGTCCAGTGACACGGGGGTGCCTGCTCACCAGCACACGGCTCCAACATGAATACCTCTTTCTTAGGTTCTGGTTTTAGGATGTTAATGATGGCCAGATTTTGGTTAGTTTTTTTCTCACCCTGCGTGGCAATAAGGTTGATAGACACCACAACATGCATAAGGAACTGTTTTTTACTATGACAAGTTTTTATATTTTAGGAAGTGATTTATTTTGACCACTTGGCTTCATTGGTTTCTCACCTGGGCAATGTAGACCAATAAACTGTATGCTTTACAGAAATTCATATATATGATAGAATTTGACATGTAACTTACAATACAAAAACTTATTTAAAAAAAAAAAAAAGTTACAAAAATTACCCCTATTTTTAAAATTTACCACATCCTTCTCTTATTTATCTAGTCCCTAATGGTAAGTTCATATATAACTATCAACAATCCTTGGTGAAAAATTTACCACTCTTTTTTAAAAAACTATATTAGTAATTAAAATTTTGTGATTGCATATAATATTAAAACTTTGGCCCCAATTATTTACCATTATATCAAAGTATATTTTAAGAAAAATAAATACCCCTTGTATTCTCTCACGTAGTATTTACGAGGCTTCTAGAATGACCCTCATAAGGTATTACCTTACCTTACACATATCCTAAGATGTAGAATGTGCCTCTAAGTGCATTGATTAAAAGTTTGATTAGATATAAGTTTAGGTGCTATATAGTTTGTTAGATTAAAAGTTTGATTAGATATAAGTTTAGGTGCTATATAGTTTGTCTATGGAATGCATAGACTAATGGTTTCAACACCTCCATGTCTAATGTATTTTAATTTGTAGTGGGGGATTTAACAAACTAATGCTTTAGTATTTTCCTTAAGATTGAGCTCAAATGGATGCTTATTTTATTTGTAGAAATTACAAGTGATCTATATTTTAACATGGTAGAAATTACATGTGATCTACTTTAACATGGTGTGGACCTTGTTGAAATTATGAATCCAGTCTTTGTTGAGATGTCAATGAAATGTTTTCCTAAATGTTATCATTAGGCAATGGAGTGTACAATCGTCTAATCAATGTAGTAAGTAAATAAATGATCCAATATAAATATTTGGAATAGTGCATTTTGTTTCAATGACATATTCTTTTTTAAGCATTTGTTCTTCATATCTCTAAGAGAATTTTTGATAGCAAGTTCGTAAGTGAAGATAGATTTCTTTAAATGTATCTCTAAGATAATGTTTTGATAGAAAGTTCGTAAGTGAAGCTAGATTTCTTTAAATGAATTGTATTAATCGACATAGTGCAAGCTAATGAAAGTGTTCCTTCATATGTGAGTTTGCAAAATGTAGCTTAAGAGTGGATTTGTAACCCATGCCTAATTTATCTTTAATAACATGCATGACAACATTATTGATAATATAGTGGGTTCAAGGAAATATCAACCTGAAAGAAAATGTATGACTCTAGCCACTAAACCTTAGGCATTGTTTTGATATGCTATATATGTTTTAATTTTTTTTTGTAATATGTGAAATTTTGCATAGGTTATAAACAAAACAGACATTTTATGATAGAATGTTATTAAATAACATAAATTGTTATTTTTCAAATAACAATTATAATCACATTTACAAAATCCATAATATATTTTAATAGTGAGCATTTAGCGACATCCCTTTCCACCATCAAAAGACAATATTTATTAATTTTCTCATGTACATTATTTTAATTGACATCATATTGTCAAAACACTTAAGGATATAGACCAACACTCCCAACTATGTGGGGAATTGATAAAGTCCATAAAATGATCTTTGTCTTCTTTTATTGTTGGGGGACACATGTGCACCCATCACCCAATGCCAAGCTCTTTACCAACCAATCAACACACCAAGAACTCTCTCAAAGCCAATCCCTATTCATATCCCCAATGTTATCAATGAAATTTTTTCATCTAAACAACTCAACCATCCCACTTTAACGTTACTAATATTACTATTATTATCATCTTTCCCTCGACTTTCATTTTGGTTACATGGTTTCGAATGATACCCACATAAACACTTATTCTTTTGAAATGAAGTCTCAATAAATGTAGTAAATTGTGTTCCTTTTGGAATTTTTCCACAAAGATTGTTAGATCAAATGTTAAGAACTACCAACATGGATAATTTAGAGAGCTCTCACAGAATCTCTCCACTAAAATTATTTTTGGACAAGTCCAACTTCTCTAAAGTAGATATCTCTCTAAGAGATTTAGGTATTCCCCCTTCTAGTTGGTTCCCTGATAAATTCAATAAGCGAAGACTGATCAAATTTCCCACGGTTGCAGATACATCCCCTGTAAACTTATTGGTGGATAAATCTAGTATGGTGTTTGTACTCAACACATATGGAAAACTATACTCTGTTCATTTCATGTCAATTGTTAGAAGTACATATAATGTTTGAACAATCAATTTTGAAGTTCCATTGACTGCAAATCCCTGCAATCTATCAAGATTGTGTGGTATTCTTTCACTAAATTTATTATTGGACAAATCTAACACCTACAACTTCGTGAGATTAGTGATCCATTGAGGAATTCCACCATGGATATCATTATAGCCAACACTTAACACTATTAACTCATGAAAATATGTAAGGCACCCAAGGAGTTCACATGTTAATCCATTTTTCCTTAAATCCAACACTTGAAGATGAGTATAGTTGGCCAGAGAAGTTATTAGAATGAGCAGAGAAAAGCTCGATCAAAAGTGGATAGTTAATATCAAGACTTTCACTAAAATTATTGTCAGATGAGTCAACCCAAGTATTTTGTACATTCTTATGTACCAAAGTATAGTCACTTTCATTTCCCCTCACATATTGATATACTACATCATCATTGGCTAGTGAAGTATCATTTATTGAAAATTTTGGGAGTCTCCCAAGATGGGATGGTAATCTTCCACTAAAATGGTTGTTAGATAAATCCAACACATCCAACTTTGTGAGATTTGTGAACCTTTGAGGAATATCACCATAGAGATTATTATAACTAACACTTAAAAATCTTAACTCTTGAAAGTTTGTGAAATACCCTGGAAGCTCACCTATCCCGATGAAGTGATTAGAGGATGCCAAGAAAAATTGCAGAGAAAGTGGAAATTCTAGATGGTCTAGATCTCCACTCAGTGAGTTTATGGGTAAGAGTAGCCATTGTAAAGCAGTGCAATTACCGATACCACGAGGAATCAGTCCCTCTAGTGTAGTGCCATATATAGTTAATTCTTCAAGTGAAACCAAATTGCTAATACTTTCAGGAATTCTCCCAAAAATATTACTACCTCCTATTAGTAATTGTATGAGAGACTTTAACTGACCTATGCTATTGGTATAGGTCCACTTAAGTTGTTTGTATTCAGAGCTAAGGATATGAGGGATTGAATCTTTCCTATGGATTTAGGAATTGTACCATTGAGATTATTGGTATCTAGGTAAAGGACTTTCAACTTACTCAAATTGCAAATGGATTCAGGTATACTACCAATGAGATTATTTCCACCAAGATGTAGGGTTTTCAAGTGACTCAATTTGGAAATGTTTTTAGGTATGCTTCCTGTGAGACTATTTGAAACAAGACTCAGGAATGAAATCTTGTTGCAGTTTCCTATTT
>ML788471.1:860589-872491 GCA_009831015.1 Picea engelmannii
GTGTTCTCTGTTATGCAGGTTGGAGCCTGTGTAACTGGAAGTTGGTGCTTCCATCCAGTTGGTGCTGGAATATTTAGGAAGTTGGTGCTTCCATCCAGTTGGTGCTGGAATACTCAGGGAGTTGGTGCTTCCTTCTAGTGGGTTCTAGAGAAAACAGAGAGTTGGTGCTCTCAACAAGTTGTAGCTTGTAAAACAGAGGTAGTAGCCTCACATTGAGTTGGTGCTCAATTGTAAATGATGTACAGAATTGCAAAAGACTGCCTATCATTTCGAAGAAGAAGAGGTTTTCTCCCTTTATGGGTTTCCTCATGAAAATCTATCTCTGTGTGTATTTTATGTGTGACTGATGATCTTTACTCTTACTGTCCATATGCTGTATGTTGGTAGATGACACATGAAGAAATATTAATAATTATTTTAAAAGGCATAAAATTGTTTAAGCTTATAAACAACTGATTCACCCCCCCCCTCTCAGTTGTTTTAGTATTTCCAACAGATTATAGCTAAGGTCAAGTGTTCCCAACACTTTAAGCTTCCCAAAGTCGGGTGGAATTCTCCTTGTCAAACCATTATTTGAAAAATCCAAACTACACAATAAGGAAAGGTTCCCAAGATATGGAGACAAAGTACCTTCCAATCCCAAACCAGAGATGCTTATGGCAACGATTCTTGTGGTATGTTGTCTACAGTGAATACCCTACCACAAGCACATGTTCTCGGCGTTCTCGGTCATCTAGTTGGAGAGCAATCCATATGGATCAGATCTGATGGCCTTTCTCAACGACAAAAGAGCCTCCAGGTCCCTTTCATTGTGGTCGTCCATTGATGATAAGATGATTTCAGTGTCCTCCAGCATGCGTTCATTCCGAACCAGATCATCGGAGTCGGGTTGAATAGAGCCCAATCCACCCAGGTGCTCGTGCATATGCAGATGGTAGTCATTTGAAATATATTGATTTTTTCAAGAATTTTCAATTTGAGTGATTAAATCTGTATAATTCAAGTGCTTTTAGGTTTTTCAGGGTGATGAATCCATTTATGCATTGAAAAATGAAATTCAAACAACAAAAAATGATAATTTCATCAAAATCTGTTTACCTCAATTCAAAATGTTAAATGTTTAAACAACACTTTGTTTCGACAATAACACCCCTCAAATTTCCAATTCAATTCTATAAAAGTTTTGTTGTCTTTGTTGCAAGCACCATACCACAATGTGATGCGAAAAAAACTATTTTCCTTAAGGAATGATATGATCATATGTATCTATTATTGTCTTTGTATAACATAAACTTTAGATTTTTTTTTATAAACCATTTGTTTGGGAACATTTCTATTATTTAAATGTTTTTTAAATATACTACTAAATGGATAGATATGTTCAAAAACTTGTGTAGATTTAAGTAAAATATTAAATTATTTTCTTTCACAACAATATTAATACCTTCTTTTTCACAACAATTTATGTCATAATGCGTTTTCTTATAACCACATTGTCTATATCAACCTATTTAAACTAGGGACCATGCTACACCCTCTCATTTGTGATCTTAAAATTTTATGTTATAATGCTTTTGCTTATAACCACATTGTCTATATCAACCTATTTAAAATAGAAACCATGCTACACACCTCTCGTTTGTGATCCTAAAATTGAGAGCCCCATCCTAAAACACATCTATATTCTCAATGATACGACACATCGAAAACTTCTTACACATTCATATAAATAATATCCATATTAATATTAATATAATATCCATATGAATATGGATATAATATTAATATGAATATGGAGAAAAGATATTGGAATCCTTTTAGATGGCTTGTTTAATATCCACATTAATATGAATATAATATCCATATGAATATGGAGAAAAGATGTTGGGATCCTTTAGATGGCTTGTTTATATAATGTGGATGAAGGAAACTGATAGAAAAGAGAGACTTTTAACAGGTAAGGAATCATTTAAAGGCATGATTTTGGAAATGTAAGCACTAATTAAGAAATATATATGGAATATATTGTGTTTTAAAATATAAAAAAATTAAAATATAAATATAGTTTATAAAATAAATATAAAAAGAAAATAAACATTTACAAATTAATGTATCATATTATTAATGGTAAAAAATTCAATGTTTTTTAACATACTAAGTAAATGTATATTTATAAAGTTATATAACACATTTTATCTAATGAATTGTTTTACTATTCATTATAATATATATAATAATGAATTGTTTTATTATTCATTAAATAAATTTGGTAAATGACTTGTATGATTATTTTTTTATTCATTATTATATATAAATTTGGTAAATGAGTTGTATGATTATTTTTTTATTGTAGATTTTTTTTAATTATTGTTTCATTCAAAATTTGTGATATAATATATATTTGTATTATTTTTTAATTTTAAGTTATTAACTTAAAAAATATATAAAGCCAATTTATTTACTAATGACTTGTTTTATTCTTCATTATTACAAATTTTGGTGTGTATATGTTATATTAATATTTTTTAAGTGGACAACATTTCCTTTTTATTATATTATTGTTTTCTATTAAATGATTTTTTATTCAATAATTCTTTTCATAAACATTAGAATTAAACTTCTTCTGCTTAAACTTCTTCTACTACCTTTTGAAGTCACCTAGAGATTTGAGAGAGTTTTTTGCAGAGTTTAATGCGAGGGTGTAAGTCCCAACTTAGAAATGTGGATTTTTACAATATTTTGTGTCGTCATCTATATTTTGATGTTCTAGTTATCAAAAAAAAAAATTATGGATATTGAATCATCACTATAATAAGATTGTGTTTTTTGGTATTTTTCACCGAATGTAGGTCAATATCATTTAATGGATTTGACATAGTAAATATAAATATTTTTTTGAATGTTTATACAAAAGTATATGAATTATATTTGTAAATATTATATTATATTTAAATTATATTTGTAAATATTATATTATATTTAAAGAAGTAGGGTGTATTGTCCATTTTAACATTGAAGAGAGAGTGTAAATATATTTTTATTAAAATGTATTTTGATACATATTTTCTCTTTAAATATTAGTGAATATTAATGTAAATTCATGTTAATTTCAAAATTAGCTATCTTATTTATATTTATGTTGTAAAAATATTTCTCTGTAATGATCATATTTATACTATTTTTATTTATATCTAAATATTGTATTTATCTTTTCTATTTTTCTATATAATAATTTGAATGCTAGGTGTATAGATCAATTAGCCATCTTCCATTATTATTAATAGTTATCAATATTAATTATCTTTCATTATTATTAATATTTATCAATATTAATTATATTTCATTATTAGTCCCTGTCGTAGGTGTAGAGGGACTATAACAATCGATAAATCGTTGAGTGCATATTACTTTGTCCTTTGACCCGAAATATTTGCACAATACCTATTGTTGGAGCTATGGAAATAAAAGCATATATTTTTATATAATAAAAAGTAACGTATATGTATTGATATGATTGGATAAGAAATTGGAGGTCTTATTGTCGGCTTCGCTATTCCCAATGTACTATATGGCAACATATCCAAAGTTTTTCTCGTAGTTAGTATGTTTTAATCATATATTTTTCCTATATCTTGCTTCAAGGTTGATTAATGCTAGCATTAGTTCGAATGTTTGTATTAGCATTTTCTGCTACTCGAATATATCCGCAAGTTTTGATATGTAATAAGCATATTGAAAAGTTTTGATATCCAAGCTTTGTAGTGATTGAGAATTCCAAAGTTTATAGCGTCTTTGGCAGATGTATATTTCTTGAAATGTATTGACACTTATTCTGAGATGCGTCAATAGGACTGACTACGTAAATGTTCACATGACGGGACGTTCTGCAACAACCCTAACAACTTAAATGTTTTCATTCTGCGAGGTGCTTAGACAGCCTCAGAGTCTTAAATGTTTATGTAAATACGATTCTCGGAGTACATTTTTCCTTGAAATTTTGTATACAGTTATAGTGAATTTGCATTTGATTGTCTACTGCCATTTCAATAGCCATTGTATGTTTCTTCCTTGTTTTTCCATTGAAGCTACATACATTATTTACTGGTTCAATGACTGCTTCTTCTTCGCTGGTTTTTTGGTTGCTACCATTGTATGCTTCATCCTCGTAATCATTGAGGCTACATACATTGTTCACTGGTTCGGTGAGTGGTTCTTGTTCATTGGTTTCTCGGTTGCTACTTGTTGTTGTTTCGCTAGTGATTCAAGCTGTGCTTCTGCATTTCATTGTTTCGGAGTAAGTTTCAATGTGGTGGTTTCATTTTGTATTCCTTGCTTGCTATTTAGTTTGCAGTTTGCAAGTAAGAATGTTTGCTTATTTGTAGTCGCATGTTCCTTGTGTGTTTCCAGTTCCATTTCTATTTGGGTTGCAGTTTTGTAATCATTAGAGATACATATGTTGTTCACTGGCTCGGTGGTTCTTGCTAGTTCATTGGTTCCCAGGTTGTTGGTTCTGTTTGTTTGGCTAGGGTTTGCGCTTTGGGGCATTGGGGGTGTAGTTCGACCTCTTCGTTCTTTCTCGCTAGTTTGGTCCTTGCTGGTTTCTTTTCTTTGATTCGACCTTGCAGGGTTGGGGTGCAGCGGCGGTGGTTGGAGATTTTCTTTTTTTCTTTTTCTTTTTTGGGATTGTTATTGTTTTGTTTGGGGTGCTTTACAGTGTTCATCCCCTGCACCCACCAATGGATATGCAGTTGTTTTATTTTCCATGTCTGTTGGAGTCGAGATCTGTTATTCTGTGAGATTTTCCTAGTACTGCAGTCCTGCCATGAAAGAAAATAGTTGCATGCAAAATTGTTCGAGGATTACATGTGGAGTTACAATACCCGTTGTTGTTTTGTTGGAATAAAGAATATGTATGCAGGGTACATTTATAAACCATATATGCTCAGATGTGTGGATATGACATGACATGTCCTTTCTCCTCTACATAGACTGGTGTGCGCAGGATGCAATTTGTGTTGTTCTTGACATATGATATGTGCAACAAAGATTCTGCAAGATTATATTTTCATGTCTGGAAGCATGTGTGGGTAATTAGCCACGGAAAACAGAGAACTTGTATCGTGTGCATAACAGTCTATGTAGGGGATAAAGAACATGGCTAGAGGGAATATGTGGATAAATTCCCAAGGAAAAGAAGAAATCATTTAGCTGCGGCCATGCAGTTACGTGATATTTTGTCCCTTGTAATATATTTTGGCCAGGGAAAAAAAATGTACACGTTTACAACCATGGATAGAGAAGCGCAAAGATTCATGTTTCTTCCTTTGTAGACTGCTCATTGAGTCAGTTTTTCTCTATGTACATATTGCTTGTTCTCCGTTGAATACCAGCTTCCATTGATGTTCATTAAATTTTGTGGGTTCCGAAATTGAAACAAACAGAGTAGCTGGAGAAAAGGAGAGAGTCTCGACTGCATCGGCTGAAGAGGATATAGAAAGGTGCATGCTCATACTGTTGTTTCATATTGCGCTATTTTGTATTTCATTTATGGTTTGCATATGTGTTAAGCTAGTTGCGTGCCTTCCTACATGGTAAGTTTTCTTGGTTGCATACATTTATTCCTGCATACTAAGCTAGTGCATGTCCATTGTGTTTGCACTGCATTGCCGTATTTAAACAAACAGAATGGTTGGATAGGAAGAAGGACTCTTTGGCGGGTAAATAGACCTGTTTCTTTTTGTTTTACATGTCTGTTTTCAAACCAACTTGCCTTCCTGTCCATTGCATCTTCCACATTGCTTCCTTGGAAAAAACAGGTTTCTTGGATAGGGAGATGAATTATTTTGTGCAACAGTAGAGGGTTTTGTGGTACAACCTTCTAAAAGGTATACCAAGTGTGTCGACAAATTAAAGATACAAACCGGGTGTGGGCATATAATATAGAATGCATATATTTGCTTAGTACTGATGTCCATTTGCAAATTCTTTCATCAAAAAAATTTGGACTAGTGAGATGGCCATGAGCAGTCAGTCATCCTAGACATCGGCGGACTGACAAGGCCAAAGGTAAAGATGCATGTGCTCTTCTCTTACTATGTTTACTAGACAAATTTCCTGAGCTATATATTCATCTATGGCATGGCGAATATGTTGATGCCATCTGCAGTACATGGTTTGCAGCTCGCAAGAAGTATCAACAAGTACGAGCGAGACGTCGAACCTGTTGCATGCTCCGCAGACTAAGAGGTGTCATTGTGAAACTCTGGCTCCATAGTTCATCAAAAGTATGTGTATACTTGTAACACACTACCATTCACTTTAGTTTTCCTATTCAAAAAATGTCTTCAGGTCTAGAGTTATGACATCCGAATTACTGTCAATAGAGGCCTTGAACAACCGCCAAACTGGACAGGTGTTCATCGGGGACATAATGGTTGTCTATACCACCTACTTGGACAAGGCAAACAAAAGTAGACCCATTATGTGTGATGATATGACAGACAAGGATGCCATGATGATAGTCACACTGACTATTCCTCCACAACTTGTCTAGAAACATGCAGAAAAGATATTGCCACGTAATGGGATATCCATTACAAATTTTAATATATTGTTGAAAACAATATATGACCATGGTGATTGTGATTTTTCAGTTGAAACGAAACAAGCATTGTGGAAAAAAGTCCTCCTATTTGTTCAGAATACCGCTTCCTCCCAAACTCAACTATTAGGCAACTTGAACAGAGCACTGATATTTACCCAATGGGAATGATTGGGGCTACTATCACACTGGCCAGGAAATTTGGGTCGCAACACATTCTCCATAAAAAGGATGGAGAGTCAGACATCGAGAAGGAAATGGTACTGCTTTTCATATTCAATTTTGTTGTTTAATTTCACTTATGCATGTATGTCAAATAAGTTACAAAAATATTGCATTGTTCCATGTTGCAGCTACAATTGTTCGATACGTATTCATATTTGTTTTCGTCAATGGAACAACAATTTCATAGAGGGCAGATTCCGCTTATGTTGTTCAAAAATATAACAAAATACAAGGATGGTAGAGAAACAATCTTTCGAACAACCTAGTCAACGTTTGTAACAGAGTTGCGAGTAGATACAGTAAAGGATCTGGAGAAACTAGCTAGCTCTACAATTGTTGTGCATATACATTTACAAAATCATCCTCGCTTTGCTTATAGAAATAGCCTTCAACAAATTTCTTCAGCTGTTAATTTTTTTTTTGTTTTAAAAGGGAGGGTGGGATGCAATTGTGTACTATATTATTCAATGTATTAATTCCTTTGCTCGCATTCCCAGGTTGAAGGTCTTTTAGTTGTAGCCAATGTGTACTCGACCCCCTTTGAGCCTGTTTGTGCAAAATGCCATTCCACTGCCTCAGCCTCCGCTTTGATAACTAATGATACGATTAATTGTCTGTGATGCAGTGAAAAATGTCCATATATTTATGGACATTGCATCAGTGGTGTTATTCGAACCATGGGCAACACAACTGTGCACTGTACGATCAGGGAGCCACTGTTACAAAATGTGCTTCCTGATTTGGCAGAGTTGTCGTATGAAACATATCTACAGAAAAAGGAAAGAAGTGTCTACATGTTGCAACAGCTTCGGATACAAAGAAAATTCACCTTAAATGAGGACAATGCAATTTTGCATATCGGCTGAAAAGGGGGAAAAAAAATTATATGAAACTTTGAGAGGAAACGAAAATACCTCATGTCTCTCTGCAATATTTGTTCAACATCCAGATGAAAGTTCGTTTCAACAGAAAACAAATGCGACGACGCATTTTCTTTGTATATCAAATTGTTTGGTGCAAAGGTCGATGGGTTTTGCTCTATGGAACCTTCTGGGAACTTGTTTGTGGACTATTTAAAGTATGGTTGGTTCTTGGTTATCTGCTTTGTCTTTCAATTTGTATACTTGGAACTCAAGATGTTCTTTGGAGGACACTGAATAGTATAATTGTGTTTTTTTAGCCAGCTAGGATGCAGATCCACCTGGTAATTTCTATGGCGCTATGACACAACTGTACTGTCACTTGCTTTAGCAGATTTCCTTGATCAATGAACTTGGTCAAAATATTGTTCTGAAATAATTTGAAATCAATGAATATATAGTGTCCAAACTGCGACTGTCCTCACATACAAACAAGACGCTCTTAAAATACAAATTGGCTGTTGTTTTCGCATTTTTGCTTATTCGATGAAGTTAGTCAGATTAATATCCTGAAATAATTTGAAATCAACGAATATTTAGTGTGTGGAATGCAATTATGCTATCATATGAACAACAAGCCCTTAAAATTCAAATTGGTCCTTGTTATGCTTGTGGTTATAGAATTAAAAAAAAAAAAAAAACCTATTTTCTTGATTCTTTTAAGAATAAGCGATTTAACATCCTTTAATAATTTAATGTGCCAGCTCTCAAGTCCATCTGTCAATTTGTATATGGAGGATCTCTTAATGTTATTCAGAGGACAAGGAATAATGAAACTGCAATGTTTCCCTAGGAAACCCACAAGTTCCTTTGTCCATTTGTATATCGCGGAGTTGCTGGTAGATTTTGTACAATGCGGAACAATAAAGTCCCAATTTTCAGCCCGCGAGCCCGAACAAAAGAGGCCCATTTTTCAGCCCGCCAGCCTCACAGCCCCCAATAAAAAAAAATCGTTAAATATGAAATACATATGGAACTGTTACGGGACAATAAAAGTGCAATGTTCAGCGAACCAGCCCGAGTCCTCTTGTCAATTTGTATATGGTGGAATTTTGGATGCTATTTCTAGCAGGGGGAATAATGGAGACTCTATTTTCGGCCCACCCGGCCGCAAACCCGCCATCCAAAAACTACCTAAAAGTGCAATGTTCAGGAAGCTTTCCCGAGTCATCCTGGAAATTTGTATATCACAGAAGCATGGGTGGTATATGTAGGATAGGGAACAATAGAGACTCTATTTTCAACCCGCCAGGCTACCAACCCACGATCCAAAAACTGCCCAAGTATGGAATAAGGAATCTTCATATGATGTATAAAATCTCATTCCATAGTTAATATAGAGACTATGTCCACAAGTTCGCTTGTCAATTTGTATATCGCAGAAGTGAAGATGTTATTTGTAGAACACAGAACAATAGATACTTAACTTTAAGCCCATCAGGTCACGAATCCGTGATCCCAAAAGTGCTCATGTATGGAATGAGGGATCTACATATGTTCTAGAACAATGTGTTTGTATAGCGAGGAACAATAGAGGCTTGGTGGGGGCCTGGTGGCTTGTTCATTTCTTTTGCTCGGTTGAACTGGCATGGTAGCTAGTGGCTCATTCACTAGAATAGGAACGTGGTTGAAGTCTACATCTTCCTCATTGAGCTTATTCTTTGGAAAATGAAAAATTTTACTCCCGAAGAATGAGGGTGAGGAAGGAACTAGATACATTGGTAATTATGGGAGAATTTAGGGGATTTGTATCAGTCTAAGTCCCTGGTAAACAAAATTTTCCTTTTCTAATACCGATGATGAAAACACCCTCCTCTTAAGTAAGCCACCTTCCTAAGTCCAAGCCTTTCGATTCAGGAGGTTCTAAAAAGAAGGCCCCAATTCTATCACTAAGAGCCTAGCCTCCACTTCAGCGTTTAAGGATCTTAGCAGTACGCCAACATATCGTTTCCTAGGCCATTTGACTTCCTAACTGATCCAATGTTGAACAAAGCAACCCGAGTCCACTTGTGAGTATGCAATGAGGGTTCTGCATACTTATTTTTCAGCCCGCCTGGCTGCGAACCCACAATCCAAAAAATGCCCATCTATGGAATGAGGGATCCGCATATGTTCTAGAACAATACAAATGCATTTTTCATCCAAGCATCCCGCAGCTCCTCCTGTCAATTTGTATGTCATAGAAATCTATGTGCTATTTGTAGGAGACAAAACAATAGACACTATTTTTGGTCGGCCAGGCCGCAAACCCACGATCCAAAAACTACCTAAGTATGGAATGAGGAATCCGCATATGCTGTATAAAATATCATTCCATAATTTTTATAGAATCTATGTCCACAAGCCTACGTGTAAATTTGCATATCGTGGAAGTGTAGGTGCTATTTGTAGAACACAGAACAATAGATACTTAATTTTCATCCCGCCAGGCCGCCAACTCGCAATCCAAAAAGTGCCCAAGTATGTAATGAGGACTCCGCATATGTTCTACAATAATAAGTTCATCAAAGCAACCTATAAGTCCGCATCTGTTGTAGAACAATGTATTTGTACTACGCGGAACAATAGAGCCCCAATTTCCAGCCCGCAGCCCTAAAGCCCCCGATAAAAAAAATTTGCTAACTATGAAATTGATATGGGATCGCAACAGCACAATAAAAGTCCAATGTTCAGCAAAGCAGCCTGAGTCCACCTATCAATTAGTATGCAATTAGTGATTCGCATATGCTGTATAAAATCTCATTCCATACTTTATATACAGACTTTGTCCCCAGGTCCGCATGTCAATATGTATATCGCGGAAGTGTGAGTGCTATTTGTAGGATACAGAACAATAGATACTTAATTTTCAGCCCGCCAAGTTGAGAACTCGCGATCCAAAAAGTGCCAAAGTATGGAATGAGGGATCTGCATATCTTCTAGAACAATACAAATGCAATGTTCAGCCAAGCAGTCTGTAGCGACTCGTGTCAATTTATATGTCACAGACAGCTCCAGAGCCCCTGATAAAAAAAAATCGCTAACTATGAAATTGATACAGGATCGCAACGAGACAATAAAATTTCAATGTTCAACAAAGCAGCCTAAGTCCACCTGTCAATTTGTATATCGCTGAAGTCTGGATGCTATTTGTAGGCGACGAAACAATAGACTGTTTTCAGTGCGCCAGGTTGCCAACGCGTGCTCCAAAAACTGCCTAAGTATGCAATTAGTGATCCGCACATGCTCTGTAAAATCTCATTCCATATTTTATATACAAATTATGTCCACAGGTCCGCGTGTCAATTTGTATATCATGGAAGTGTGGGTGCTATTTGTAGGATACAAAACAATAGATACTTAATTTTCAGCCTGCCCGCCAACGAACCAGCAATCCAAAAAAGTGCCCAAGTATGGAATGAGGGATGCACATATGTTCTAGAAAACAACAAATGCAATGTTCATCCAAGAATCCCATGGTGACTCGTGTCAATTTGTATGTCGCGGAAATCCCAGTGCTATTTGTAGGACAGGGAACAATAGAGACTCTTTTTTCGACCCGCCATACTGCAAACCCGCGATCAAAAAATTGCCTAAATATGGAAACAGGGATCCGCATATGCTCTATAAAATCTCATGTCGATACTTTATATAGAGACACATCTCCGCAACTCCCTTCGTCAATTTGTATATCGCAGAAATCTGGGTGCTATTTGTAGGAGACAGAACAATAGAGACTCTATTTTTGGCCTGCCAGGCCGTGAATCCAGGATCCAAAAACTGTGTAATTATGGAATGAGGAATCTGCATATGCTGTATAAAATCCCATTCCATACTTTACATAGAGACTATGTCTAGAAGCCCGCTTGTAAATTTGTATATCGCGGAAGTGTAGGTGCTATTTGTAGGAGACATAACAATAGATACTTAATTTTCATCCCGCCACGCTGCGAACCTGTGATCCAAAAAGTGCCCAAGTATGGAATGAGGAATCTGCCTATGTTCTAGAACAATAAAAATACAATGTTCAACCAAGTTGTTGGTCCCCGGTTTTGACTATGTTCTTCGCCCATACTACTTACCATTGACCTCCAACTATATGCCAGTATCACCCTTTTTGACCTCCTTTTGATATAATCAACATCCCTTTACCACCCAAAGGGGTCACCTAAGGTAT
>ML788471.1:919621-930840 GCA_009831015.1 Picea engelmannii
GATAGACAGCCAAATTTAGCTCTGTCAAACAATTTTCGCCAGATTCGGCAATATTCCTGTCAAAAGAGTCAAACTGCCAATTATAGCTACAGACAGCTGAGTTTAACTCTATCAATTGCATTTCACTAACACCAGTTGCATTAAAGTCTTTTCAGCTCAAGAAGATAATTTATTTTAGGTTATTAGCCTCCAAGAGAAGAAGTCGACCGGAAATAATAATAATATACTGACCAGACACATATCCAGAAGCAAAAGTCGACCCCAGCAAATATGGAAGAACCAGTATAAATACAGGGCGCCAGTTCTCATTTGACACATCTCATAATTGTAGTTCCCAGTTGGTGCACACTGCAGTTCCCAGTTGGTGTGCACTGCAGTTCCTAGTTTGGTGCGCACATGTGGAGGAGGGTTGCAGGTGCAGCTGCAGCAGCAACTAGTTTTCAATATTGGCTTGGTCTATCTCTTGGCTAGGTTTTGGACCATCTAATCAGCTATTGTTGGTGTGTTATCCTTGGAGGAATATGTGCTACACCTTTTTTGGCTATCTAGCCTAGGTTTTGCTTCCGGAGTAATTCTCAGTCAAGGTTAAGGTGCTCGGAGGGTGTCTTAGGCCTATGGTTGGGTGACGAGGGTATCGTCAATGGTAAAACGAGCACACAATCTTCTATATTCTAACAGGTTATGGGCCACACCTCCTTCATTCAGTCTAAATGCTGGAAGGAAACATAGACACTAGGATATTGAGCTCACTGAGGAACTGCCGCTAGGGTTACTAGCAGAAGTAACTTCCAAGACACTGTCACTAGGGTTACTAGCAAGAGCAGTTGTAGAAACCCTAAACCTCTTGTTGAAGCACCTTAAGTGAAGAGATTGACCTAATCTCCAGATAGATCAGTGCACCCTAGCCTAGCACATCTTCTGATACTCTCGGCAAGCCAAGACATGAAGTTTGAATTTATGGTCAAATCTAGGGTTTGACCAAGTCAAGCAGCCATGACTAACTCTATGAAGTTTGAGAACAAGTTAGATGGATCCTCTAACTTCATAGAATGGAAGATAAGGATTGATATCATCCTTGCCAAGAATAAAGTACTGGATATCGTGAAACGAAAGATCATGAAGCTAGAGTTTGAAGAAGGATAAGAGAAGGAACCGTAGAACGTCGCAGCCATGGAGAAGTTCAAAGATGTTGACATCAATTCCATGAGTATCATAGTAGATTCCATAAAAGACCACTTGATACGCTACATCTCCCATCTTGACTCATCGAAGAAGATGTATGATTCCCTAACAAATCTCTTTTGAGTCAGAAACATTGGACAAGTTATGAGTCTAAAGAATGAGCTCTGTGACATGAAGATGAATGATGATGACAGCATAACATCATACTTTGTAAGAATCTCCCAGTTAAGAGATCAACTACAAGTTATTGAAGAGATCACTTCAAAGAAGGAATTGGTGAACATAGTACTCAATGGTCTTCCCAAGACATGGGATGCATTTTCCACAAGCATGAACACAAGGAAGGAGTACCCGACATTTGAAGAACTTTGGACTTGTTGTGCTCAAGAAGAATCAAGGATTGATGCAAGAGAGAACCCCAAAAGAAGTACGACGATCAATCTTTCACAGCAAGATTCAAGAACTTTAGGAACAAAAGGAAGTTTGGCTCAAGGAGGAAGCCAAATCAAGAGAAATACATTTCAAAAGCACAATGCTTCAACTATCAAAAGTATGGTCACTACAAGAATCAGTGTCTCGAGCTAAAGAAAGGAAGGAGAAACACGAAGCATCGATTGTCGAAGAAAAGGAACCTACAAAGAAGACTAAGCAGGATGGAAGAGACTTCTTCTTCTAAAAAGGTAATAACACTATCCTTATTTCTTGTACATATCTTGTTTGCATCGTCTCTTTACATATCATGTATATCTATCCCTTGGAAGATAATGTGTTCCAAGAAGAACTATACCTATCGAAGAACAAGCAAGATGAAAATGGATATCATTAGCTAATACACATGAAAGGATGAAACACAAATCATGTGAAAGCTATTAAGCCGAATCAATTATGAAATTACTTAGAAGAAGCAAAGACAGAAAGAAGTCAGCAACCGAGAGGAAATTGGAAAAAGACTTATGGCGTTTTGTAGAAGATAACAAAATGGAAGTGTGGAATCTGTTAGACAAGAGAGCCAATTATATATTGTAGAAGAAAATAAGGATGCAGATGAAAGTGTGGACTCTGTTAGATGGAGGGAGCCAATTATATGCACCCCTACATGAAGCAAGGGTTAGGAGGGAGCTAATCCTATGATCCATTGAAGATGATGAAATATATATATATATATATATATATATCCATGGTAGCAACCATGAAAGACAATACATGTTCAGTTCAACCGCAAGAGAAGACTTCTTCGAAAAGAAGCCTTAAAGTATTCCTGGTTGTCCATCCAGATCCATAATCCTATAATGAAAAGAATAAGTGGAATCTCTAGGGCATGGAATCTATAAGAAACTCCATGGACCCAAGAGCTAAAGAAAAACATGAAGAAGAACATGAGGATTCCAAGAAAGAAAGAGAAACCAGAACAACCAGTCGTTGTATCAAGAATCACAAGATTACCAGCCTGATATGAACTCACTAAAAGCAATCAAGCAGAAGAACTGAAAGTCGTGATGAAGAACAGTGTATGGAAGACTTATGAATGAAAGCATTGCGAGATATAGAACCAGAGGTTCTCCCAGATGGAGGGAGAATACTATGATGATTACTTGTTCCAGTACACCAGACATATCACTACATGAGTCATTATATCATCTGCAACATCCATGAGTTGGAGTTCTACATCAGATGAATGCAAATATTGTTCTCCAGAGAAATTGAATAAAGAGCATATGAAAAGCAATCTCAAGATTTTGAGACATACCAGAAAGAGACTCCTGTATACAGATAGAAGAAGATAACTTGGTGGATAACCTCCAGTGCACAGCAGAAGCATGGTGAAGATTTCCTATAAAGATGACTACTCAGTAGATCGGATCTCATGATGACAAACGAAGTTCCACATAGATATGTTCCAGCTTTCCAACTATGATATACTCTATTGTTCAGATCTACCTAAAGCCTTCACAATGTTCCAGACTAAAGTACAATTGAAATCAAGCACTACATTATCCATGATGAAGTCCAAAAAGGAGAAAATGATCTCTCCAATACATATCTCCACAGATGAGCAGATAAGCAGACATTTTGGTAAAGCTTCTATCCAAGATGAAAGAGTTTGTGTACTCAAGCTGGAGCTCGTGGAAACAACTTTCCTCTTATTGAAAAAGGAATAAATGACTCTCCAAGTTAGGAGGGAGCACTGAAAACATTATTGAAGATATTCATCTTTAAATTTGAAAAATAGTCCATCTTGGACAGATGCTTTCCTGTTCAGAAAGTGGATTGAGACTTCTGATGGACAGTCACTTTCCATTTTGGTTAACATGGGAAGTATTATGATTGCTAATGTATCATAGACAATGACTTCCCATTGTGGTTAACATGGGGAGTGGTCTAGGGCAGTCTCTCTTCTTAAGGGTTACTCAAGAAGACTGGCCTGCCTTGCCGGACAACGATTTCTCATTGTGGTTAACATGAGGAATGGTCCATTTTGGAGTTGATGCAGGACAGTCTTTTCCTCTTGTGGTTAACAAAGTAAATGGTCTGGACAGTCATTCCTTAGGGTTTATACATTCTCTCCAGGGTGCACTTTGATTAGTGTAGGAGGAATGGCCCAGGGTAGGGAAAGGTCCAGGCTCAGCAATCAGGGACAAACATTCCTTAGGGTTTATACATTCTCTCCAGGGTGCACTTCGATTAGTGTAGGAGGAATGACCCAGGGTGGGGAATGGTCCAGACTCAACATTCCTTAGGGTTATACATTCTCTCCAGGGTGCACTTTGATTAGTGTAGGAAGAATGGCCCAGGGTGGGGAATGGTCCATGATCAGAAGACAGAACAATTATTCTTCCTTGTTTGAGAATAATAGTCTAGATATCTCATTGTTATACTTTGAGGGAAGATATTCTTTCATATCTCACAGACGTGAGTGAAAGATTGGCCCAGACAATTCAATTTATATCATAACATTGTTTCTGTGCGGGTTGCTATCAGATGTTTGTTATGAAGATAGTAGATGTAGATTACTGTGTTGGATATGTTCCACTGTTCTTGAGGCAGATATTCTTTCAGAGCTCACAGATGTGAGTGAAATATTGGCCTAGATGATTCAGTTTATATCATAACATTGTTTCTATGCAGGTTGCTATCAGATGTTTGTTATGAAGACTGTATGATAGTAGATGAAGACTATTGTGGTGGATATGTTCCACTGTTTGTGACTATATGTTGTTGATCAAGTACTTGTGTGTTACTTGGTGTGGTAGTGAACCATTGGATTGTAGTTATGTACTATGATGGATAGACACAGTTGTGTTCTATTTTTATTCTAATTGCCTTGAAGACTATCAACGTTTTATTGGAAATAATCACCATCCAGACGAATGATGAACAGAGATTTTCCAGATAGAAATTGGTTCAAAGAATTTACTCCTCTAGATTATAAGAGTGGCTATTGTATCACTCTATGGTGTGAGTGAATTATCCACCATCATGTCTAATTACTTAGATGAAGTATGGTTTCGAGAAATGATGCAGTTGATGGTGATGGTGATGCTCATGATCTAGTCATGAGATAGTCCAAACGACTATATTGATGCTACCGGGTAAATGGTATATTTTTTGTGCTCAATACCATTACCTATAATACCTCCCTAGCTAGGAGGGAG
Source organism: Picea engelmannii (assembly GCA_009831015.1). NCBI lineage: Eukaryota > Viridiplantae > Streptophyta > Pinopsida > Pinales > Pinaceae > Picea > Picea engelmannii. The sequence continues at coordinate 924,457 of ML788471.1, forward strand.
TGTTAATATTATGGTAGCTGCGGGAGGTATTTATCTCCACATGTGAACCTGACGAGAATAGAAGACTCCAGAAAGCAAGAGAAAACCCTAATCAGTTGGCTAATAACCCTAGAAGTCTTGTTGGCTCAAGAAGATAATTTATATTAGGTTATTAGCCTCCAAGAGAAGAAGTCAGCCATAAATAATAATAATATACTGAACAGACACATATCTAGAAGGAGAAATCGGCCCCAACAAATCTGGCAGAGCCAGTATAAATACAAGGCGCCAGTTCTTATTTGACACATCTCAGAATTGCAGTTCCCAGTTGGTGCGCACTGCAGTTCCCAGTGTGGTGCACATATGTGGAGGAGGGTTGCAGGTGCAGCTGCAGTAGTAGCTAGTTTTTAGTATTGGCTTGGAATATCTCTTGGCTAGGGTTTGGACTATCTGATCAGCTATTGTTGGTGCACTATCCTTGGAGGAAGATGCACTGCACCTTGTTTAGCTATCTAGCCTAGGGTTTGCTTCTGGAGTAATTCTCAGTCAAGGTTAAGGTGCTCAGAGGGTGGCTTAGGCCTATGGTTGGGTGATGAGGGTATCTTTAATGGTAAAACAAGCACACAATCTTCTATATTCTAATAGAATCTAAGTGCCCCAACTTTATTAACAAGATCCAGACTTCACCACCACCTACCATCTCTTGGGTATAGGCAAAATTGTCACTGATTTTCACATTCAGGATAGACTCTTATGTCACTTGGGCCATTTCTGTGTTCCTAAAAGAAAGCGTGCAAAGATGATTTGGGAATCCCACTACAGTTAGGTGGCAGGACATTTTGGTGTACAAAAAACTATGGTTGTTCTTCAGAAACATTTTTATTGGACAAAACTTCGACAGAATGTCAACAAGTATATCAGATATTTCACTTCCTATGCCATTTCCAAGACCTCCATAAAGAATCAAGGCTTATATATACACCCCTCTTCCTATTCCTGAGAATCCTTGGGAATCCATGTCAATGGATTACATGTCTGGCTTTTTGTCCACCAAGCAAGGAAATGACTGCATGTTTGTGGTTGTTGATCAGTTTTTGAAGATGGTCATCCTCATAGCCTATAAGAAGAATTTCACAGTGGTAGATACTACCAATCTCTTCTTCGAACGAGTGTGGGTCCAATTTGGGATACCACAGACCATCATATCCGAGCGAGACAGCAAGTTCCTCAGCACCTTTTGGTTGAGTCTCTAGTCTCTGTTGGACACAAATCTTACAAAATCCACTTCTTTCCACCCCCAAATCGATGGCCAAACAGAGGTTGTCAATCAGATGATTGTGCACTTCCTACGCATGTATAATTATAATCATCCATGTACATGGGACAAGAGTCTCCCATATGTCCAACACAGTTACAACAGATCTCTCCATAGTTCCATCGACCATATTCCATTTCAGGTGGGTATAGGATTCCAACCCTTGGGATCCATTGACGTTGCACCTCCTCTTGCCACCACATAGACAAACTCTTCCCCTGATCATTCTGTGATCAAAAAAGCCACCAGATTCATTGAGCGGATTCATCACATCCCCTAACATAGGGTACCACACTAGTTTTAGGTTGGCGACAAAGTTTGGTTACACCTACAGAAGGAGATTCTCACCGGGCCCCATCGGAAGCTTTTCCCACTTCGTTATGGGATTTACACTATTACCAAGGCTATGGGTAGAATTTCTTTTGAGCTCAACACTCCACCCTTCCTTGGTCTACATCCAGTATTCAATGTGGACCTCCTTCGGCCATATTTTCCACCATTATTGGACACTAGTGAGATCACAAAACATTTGACACCAACAGGGCTCAACCTTGACTGCATGGAACAAGCATCCACTGATCAGATAGTGGAAACAAAGGTCAAGGGCACTCACCGTCAGTGGATCCATCTTTATCGGGTTTTCAAGGAAGGGAAACTCCTACACCAAGGAAAGTGGCTCACCTGGGGCCAAATCCAGCAGAAGTTTCCTCACCTGATGGGGGAACTCAATGCAATGGAGACCATTTCTTCCTTGGNCACTTATTCCAACTATCTCCTTGTGTCCATTTTTTTTCAACACATTCTTTTGTACTGCTTTGTAATTATGGGTTCTACACTTTTGGGGTTGTCTAAAGCCCCACACATCCTTTAGGTGGATATGAGTGGCCTTTGTCCTAATCCAACTGGATTATTTTTTATGTTTTCATGTCATCACATCTTGTTGTACTTCCGAGGCCGTTTTGGGCCCTAAACGTTGTTTTTTTGGCTTGCCATAGTCAATCTGTAGACAAAGTTAGAGTTTGACAACAAAATGTGTAGTTCTCTAAAAGACATTTCCAATGGGATATCATGCACCTAAAACAAAGGTTGTATGCAAAATTTACGACCCTAGGAAGTTGAGGTACCAAATTACACCAACTTACCCATAGGGCTCACATGAATTTTGGCGTTTCACCTTCTAGGGTTAGGTTTTTGGATGTCTAGGGTTTTGACATTCATGAGTAATATGAAAAGGGCCTCTGGAGCCTCATTTTAATCCATTCTACTTAGACGGATGCGCATTGTAGCCACATCTCTTCTCAGATATAGCTACCACCATTCAAGCAAGTTTCAGTTCTGCAGTTTCACAGTTTCAGCCTATTTCATTATTTAATAGAAGATATTGTTCATTAGATATTTGTGTTATTCTTCCTATCTTTGTGTTTATTTTATTCGGTCCGTTAATCAATTAGTTATGCTCGTAAATCTGGATCAGGGGTGGGGGGAGATATTATGTAAAACAAATTATTGTTTTGCATAATATCTCCCCTGACCCTCATTAAACCTCTAAACACCTTAGAATGGATGCAAAGTAAAAAAAATAATTCTTAATTACCCTTAATTATATTCAAAGAAATCATATTATAATCTTAATTAAACACCATATTTTTTTGACAAATAACCCCATTTAATGACATAACCTCAAACATGTTAATTAAAAAAAAAATGCTTAACGCTCACCCTTAATTATATTTAAAAAAATGTAGTGTGAATGTAAACAAATCCCCATTGACGTGTAAGATCTAATAAACATGGTTGAAGACATTAGTGTATTAATATTTTAATTTATAACAAAATAAAAAGGCATGTATATGATATGGAGGCCCATGGGAAAGGGTATTTGGTATTTTAAGGTAAGGCAAGGTTTTTTCACTATTTTGTTGGTTAATGGTGGATCTGTTTTAGGATTTTACATAAATGATCACAAAGCACACAACTGCACCCATAATCACAAAGAACACAAATGTCATGAGAAGACTACACCTCTATGATCCATATCTTACTCTAGAATGTTAATTCAATGAGTTGTGTTCTTCAAGGTGAATAATAATTTAGAGGGGGTGAGGGGAGATATTATGTAAAACAAATTATTGTTTTGCATAATAACTCCCCTAAAAACCTCAAAACACCTTAGAATGGATACAAAGTAAAAAAAAAAATGCTTAATTACCCTTAATTATATTCAAAACAATCATATTATAATCTTAATTAAACACCATATTGTTTTTTTTGACAAATAACCTCATTTAATGACATAACCTCAAACATGTTAATTAAAAAAAAATGCTTAACGCTCACCCTTAATTATATTTAAAAAAAAAAGTAGTGTAAGCATAAACAAATCCCCATTGGTGTGTAAGATCTAATAAACATGGTTGATAACATTAGTGTATTACTATTATAATAAACTAAAAATTCATGTATAGGGTATGGAGGCCCATGGGAAAGGGTATTTGGTATTTTAAGGTAAGGCAGGGTTTTTCCACTATTTTGTTGGTTAATGGTGGACCTGTTTTAGGATTTTACATAAATGATCACAAAGCATGCAATTGCACCCATGATCACAAAGCACACAAATGTCATGAGAAGAACGACACCTCTATGATTCATATCTTACTCTAGAATTCTAATTCAATGAGTTGTGTTCTTCACCATGGATATGCATATATATATAAATACAACAACTCTCATATAAAGCTTTGTCTAAAGGGGTAAAATGAAAATTGCCTAACAACTAGGAAAATATGCTCTATGGACTTGAGTGGGGTCAAGAAGAAATTGGTAACAAATTCTTCGTTTAAATTTTAGTGTCGGGAAAATTCTTCGCAACTTGTAATTGCACGCCATATTTATTTGTTCACTTTCCCAAGGTGATAGAAAGAAAGTATTTTTAACGTCCACGAGGCTAAAAATAGCCTATGGGACAGATTTTTTTTCCATCTGGCTTTTGTATTCGGCCCTTTTCCTATGAAGTTTTACAATAATCGCTCCTAGCTTCTCAACAAACTCTTTGTTGAATAGATTATCCCAAGAATTAGCTGCCAGAATACCTGCATAATTTTCCCTGCTGTCTTTGAGGGCCTCACATTCTAAAATGAATTGTTTTTCTGTTTCCACTTTTCCAGACGAGCACAAAATACATACTCTTTCTTCCCACCTTTCTTTTGGCCTTTTCCAGCGCCCTGTTTCACAATGGAGTTGATGAGAATTAGTCCTTAACTGAGCAATAAGAATTTTAGATCTCCAAGAAATATTGGCCCCTATGTATGCCTTTTGCTGATGGTTATGAGTGGGGTTAAACTCTTCAATGTAGTACTTCTACTTTCTCCCTAGCTCTTTCTCCCAAGTATGTTTGTGGAACTTATCCATAACAAAAGTTTTTATCTCTTTACTCTTTGTAGGACACATGCTCAAGCAAATGCCCCATTTACTAAACCATTTGTTATTTTGCCACATCCAAGTCTTCTTTCTTTTGCACAATCTGTCACTAAACACAACCTTAGGCCATCTTCCCTCTTCCATTTGCTTAATTTTTTTCAAATACCTTATGACCCGCACCATAGAAATTGCTTCAATAGGGGCATCCTCTGTTTCACTTAACAAGATAGCATAAGGAACTGCACTTTTAATTTTGAATTTGTTTGTAATCAACCGCTTCTGAATTTTCTCAATTTGTTTCCACTACATATAGGTTGTGCTACTGGCCCATAGTTCACAACCATAGAGGATCACTGGAATCACTAGAATCCCAAAAAGAGTTAGAGTGGTTTTCCAGTCCCACAACTCTGCCTCTCTACACCTGTTTTGAAAAGAATAAAATGCTTTCCAACCCCCTAAAGTTCTTTTCTTTATACAACCATCCCAACTTAAATTTCTGTTGAAGTCAATTCTGAGGTATTTGTAGTCTGCAACTTCTTCCAGAATGTTTCCTTCAAAGTAGAACTTATGCTGGTTATGTTTTCTTTTGTTAGAGAAAACCACTACTTTTGTTTTGCTAATATTGACTTGCATTCCCACCCTTCTACAAAACTACTCAAGGGAACATAAGTTCTCTTGCAAACCAAGAGTTGATTTAGCAATCAATATAAGGTCATCCGTGTACAAAAGAATCCTTATAACGAACTTGCCCAAATGGATACCGTCACCCCCTTGCGAATTTAGCCACTCTTCAAGATTGTCAATATATAACCCAAAAAGGGTAGGAGACAATGGGCAACCTTGCTTGACCTCGATATCGCTTCTAAAACTTTCAGAAATGCCTATTGAAGTTCTAATTTTGACTTTCACCTCTTCATACATCCTATGCACAGTTGCTCTCAAATGCCTGGGAACCCCGAGTTCCTCCATTCTGCTCCAAATCTTATCCCTAGGAACTGTGTCAAAGGCTTTTATGAAATCAACAAAGCAACAAAAAACTTCTTCCTTTTCTTCCCAAGATTTTTCAATGATGTGCCTTAAAGTTATGCAATGATCAACTGTGGAATGTTTAGGTCTAAAACCTACTTGTCCTTTAGCACATTTATCTCTTTCTTCTACCCACTTGCTGATTTTCTTTTCTAACATGCTTCCAAATAACTTTACAAACAAGGGGTTTTTCATTATGGTTCTATAATTGGACAGATTATTGACGTCACCACTCTTGAAAAGAGGTATTGCCATACTAGTTGTCCAATCTGTGGGGAACCCCTACAGTATGATGTTGTTGAAAATTTTTGTGATGTAAGGTGAAAGAATTTTTAAGCCCCACTTTAGATACTCTACTTGGAGTTCATCTAAGTCTTTTTCTTTTCCAGCGCCCAACCTCTTGATACCCATCTCTACCTCTTGCACCGTGAAGAGTTCTGTATCTATGTTGACCAAGGGAGCAGGGTCAACCTTGGGATCCTGCTCATAAAGTTGTCTTGCATTGTCGAACCATTTAGAAGCTGTAATGTTGTTTTCAGTTTGCACCTTTTTCGGTTGGAGCTCCTTCCAGAACAGTTTGGGGTTATTTTTCCCAAGGAATATTAGTTCTTCTCTCCTCGAGACCATGAAATCAGCCTTTTTCTTTC
>ML788471.1:956428-973281 GCA_009831015.1 Picea engelmannii
TGCATTTGCATTCTTGCCATGCCTTTTCCTCTTGTCCTCTTTCCTTGAAGACGATGATTCCCTTGACACACCTGCTTTCCCTGCTTCAATATACGTAGCTTGAACAGAAACCTCATCAAGGTTAGTGGGTCCAAACATGAAAACAGTGTTTCTAATATGCGTAGGTAAACCTCTTATATACTTCATAAGAGTTTCTTGTGTTTGTAAAGGGATGTCTAACATTAATGCCATTTTTCGAAATCCATCGGTGTATTCTTGCACTGTTTGTCCTTTTCTTAGTTTTAAAGATTGCCATTCGATTAATGCTTTTTATTTATAACCCAAAGGATAGAATTGTTTCCTAAGTGTAGAAATGAAACTCTTCGATGATGGAAATACATTACCCACATGTTGTGTTCCCTTTTGCAGCTTGCTTTGCCACTACATAAGAGCTATACCTGCAAGACTCAAAGATGCCAACTTAATTTGTGTGGCCTCATCCTTGATTTGTTGCACACTGTAGTATACCTCCATCTGCCTGATCCAATTGTCAATTTTTTCTGCATTTACTTCACCATCATATATGGGCAACTCAAATTTAACATCAAGTTTTAACAATGGCATTTCATTTTTATGCTTATGAACATTTTTCTTTCCATTAGATTTAGAACTTGAACTTCAAGAAGAAGGAGAAGAAGGAGGTGTTGATGGAGGTGAAGGAGGAATTTGAGGATGGTCCTCTTCCTCTTCACTTTTTCCCTTTGAAGATTCACCCAAAACTGGTCTCTTTCGTTCCAAGTAATCCTCGTACAAAACTATCACCATCTCCGACATAGCAAGGAATGTTTTCTAGAACTCTTTCTCATCCTGAGAAATCCCTTCTTCTGATGCCATCTTCTCATTGTGAGAATCTCTCTTTCTCAATCCAATTAATGGATTCTCTACAACAAGCTTGCCTTAATGGATTCTCTACGTCTCCGGGCCTTTGTCTCTGTGGGGGAGGCTTATTTATTTCTATTCAAAAGATAAAAAGTACATCACAGCAGTGCCAATTGGCTACAATACTGATCTGTTCATGTTCTTCCAGATCTCTAGAACCCTGCAAGGAAAACAACACACAAAATAGACGTCCGGAGCTCCCAGAAATGGCCCGCAAGCGTCTACTCCTCAATAGCTTCCCTGCATAAAAATGGCTTTGGCTTGGCTTCCCTTCAGCATAACTCTACTTTTTCTATCCTCCATGGCCTTAATCAGGCCTGGTTTATATAGATCTGAATTTGGTTATCCATCCCCAACTTCCTCCCAAAATTTGGGCTCCAAAAATGCCTAATATCTCCCAAAAATGGAGAAAATCAATTAAAATCAGGCATAATATCATTAAAAATCCCAAAACATTATAACAAAACCCACTTGGCATATAAATTTTGGCATAATCCCCCTTCTTCTGGCACGCTCCTAGTCATATCGGGCCATGTGGTCGAGCGCTAGCCCCTCGGGCTATGCGCTGGCCCTTCCCTTTCGCGCTAACTCCCGGTCCTGTGGGTTATGGCATAGAATCTCGGGCTATGACCCATATCCGTGCCTTGTGTGGTAAAGGTCCTGAGTCATATGGGACCGCCCGGGAACCAAGGGCCAATCCCTATCCACCAACTATCGCGCACTCCCGGTTATGTGTAGTGGTCACGTCATATGTCAAGTGCTGAGGGCTGGGGCTAAGCCCCGACCCTTTTCTCCACCGATTGAACCTTTGATCAAATTCAAATACATTTTATGTTGTATAGATAACAAGAAACACCCGTCGGTCGGGCAGTTAGCTGGTCCTGCCAGTCCATTTCTCAGAGAATAGGTCGGGGGTTCGACCCCAGTGAACCCATATAAATTTTACACAAACCATTAACCAACCACAGGGTGCCATGTGGCAGCCCATGACTAGGCCATGTGGCACATCAACAACCAACTGAAAGCTGCCAAATTTCGATCACTGATTTGTCCACATCACCTGCCATGTACCCTATCCAGTCACTACCCTATCAGCTGCTGACGTCATTCTGTGCCATGTGTCACCCTTACAGTGGTGACATGTGTCACCCATAGATTGGTCCAGCTGTCTGCCCGTATGCCACATCAGCCTGCCACATGTCACCTCCAGAAGTTGCCACGTGTCATATCCAAGGGTTGCCATGTCAGTTGTATGGCTTTATGGCCTGTACAGTCAGCATGCCATGTGGCACTGTACAGACTGTACAGTCATCCCCTTTTTTTGCCTGTTTGGGTTTTCGGACAGAACACGATATCTTTCGCATATGGAGCCCGTTTGATGAAGTAAATATATGGCCGAAATCAAGAAGACGAGACGGACGCAATGGTGCTAGTTTCGTCAGATTCCAAGCACTTTCATTTTTGAGCATTTTTAAGCCCTGTCAGTCTTCTGGATCCGATTCTGGATCATTTCTCTATCTTGCATGTTGTCAACCCGAATGTTTCTTTCTCCTTCCCTCTTAGTAGGATTGCTAATAATTTGAGCCCAGGTTTTAGAGAGTTTTGCAGAATCTCCTTTCCTCTCTTCTCTTGATGTCTATTCATTGTTGTCTATTTGGGTAACTACTTTCCCTTTATCCTGAGATGGCTTCGCATTCATCACCTATGTATTCTCCACTGCAATTTTCTTCATGTTTTTCACTTCCGCTTTCATGCGTTGCCATTCTGTTTTCCCCATTCGAAGAGCTTCCTGTAGCAATGACACTTGCTCCTTCAGAACTTTGTTGTTTTTTGCTAAATCCTAGTTTTTGGCTATTATTCTATGGATTGTACAATCTCTTTCCAACTCTTTAGCTTCTACTACTTCCAACCTCTCTTTTACCTTTAACAATTCTTTCACATAAAGATCAAATGACCAAGTGAGAGGTGTGGATGTAGGACTATATAAGGCATAATCATCAATGACTTTTCCTTTTCCTTTAGACTTGTTGCCACATACTTGCAAAGAGGACTTGTTTGAATGTTGTTTCTTGCAAAGGACCCAAGTACTTTCCCTTTGAGACCTTTTTTTCCTTGTCTGCTCCCATTTCAGATGAGCTAGTCTTCATTTTAAAATGCCCCGGTACTGTTTGGCATTAACCCAAACCCACTTTTCAGTTTTGGCTGATGAGGCAATTTTCACTTTCCCTATATCATTTGTTTCCACGGGTTCTAATGTTTCTCGTCCCATTGTCATGATGCTATTAAGGGAAAACAAAGTCTCTGCCCAAAACTAACCCTCTGTTTTATGCTTAACCCTTCACTATATGTTGGTTTGACCGTTGAAAACTTGTTGCTCTGCCCACTATCCCTGTTAGACCATTGTCCATGTACTTTGTTAGCCCACTATCCCTGCCCACTGTCCCTCAAGCTAAGCCCACTGTCTCTGTCCCTGTCCCTATCCCTGGATGTCTTCTACTGCCTTTAAGACAACATGCATCTGATTCTTGTTATTGAGAGCTTTCTTCAAACAATTTGCATACATTCTTGAGGTCAATCAATCTGTCAGTCAATCTATTCAAAGAAATCTATTTCTTGCAGTGAACCAAACAGGTTGAAACAGATTCCGAATTGATTTACCAATGTAGCCCCAAATCTATGCAGTGTAGTGCTTCCATCACCATTTCGAGAGTTCTTTGGTATATGACCTGTACATGGATCTAGAAGTTTTACTGTTGTATATGTATCTCGGAGTTACAATTTTATGAAACAAAAAGGAATTTGATATCCTTCTATCTTCGCCTGCGGGCAAGCTTTAATCCTCCCTCTAAATCAAACTGCGTCCTTGATCTTGTAGTTGGAATCATGGGATTCGCTGAAATTAACGTCGCATGTTCTGTGGGCTATACCTACAGTCACGAGAAAATCTGGTCACTCCTTCTGGATTGGAATTGGGGGAATGAATCCATTTAACCTGTGCTTGTGTGATGTACAATCACATTATCTTTCTTTGTTTACTTTTATAAAACGAAAAATGTCAAATGACTCAGAAAGTTTGTCATATGGACTTGAGTGGGGTCAAGAAGAAATTGGTAAGAAATTCTTTGCTTAAATTTGTGTGGGAAATTATTCACAACTTGTAATTGCATGCCATACTCACTGTATGGACTTGAATGGGGTCAATAAGAAATTGGTAAGAAATTCTTTGCTTAAATTTCTATGTGGGGAAATTCTTCACAACTTGTAATTGCGTGCCATATTCATTGTATGGACTTGAGTGGGGTCAAGAAGAAATTGGTAAGAAATTATTCACTTAAATTTATATGAGGGGAAATTCTTCACAACTTGTAATTGCATGCCATATTCACTGTATGGACTTGAGTGGGGTCAAGGAGAAATTGGTAGGAAAAATTTCACTTAAATTTGTGTGGGGAACTTCTTTGCAACTTGTAATTGCGCTCCATATTCGATGTATGGACTTGAGTGGGGTGAAGAAGAAATTGGTAAGAAAGTCTTCACTTAAGTTTTTGTGTGGGGAAATTCTTCACAACTTGTAATTGCATGCCATATTCGTTATATAGACTTGAGTGGGGTCAAGAAGAAATCAATAAGAAATTATTCACTTAAAGTTTTTTGCAAGGAAATTCTTTGCAACTTCTAATTGTGTGCCATATTTGTTGTATGGACTCGAGTGGGGTCAAGAATAAATTGGTAAGAAATTATTCTCTTTAAGCTCTGTGTGACCAGGAAATTCTTTGCAACTTGTAATCGCGTGCCATATTCAATGTATGGACTTGAGTGGGCTCAAGAAGAAATCAGTAAGAAATTCTTTGCTTCATGTTCTATGAGGGGAAATTATTCTCAACTTGTAATTGCATGCCATATTCTTTGTATGGACATGAGTGTTAGAAAAACAGGATCACAGAGCAATAAAATAAAACAAATATGGAAATAAAACACAGAACATACACAATATAGTAGAGACAAAGATATACGTGGTTCAACCAATGTGGACTACATCCACCAGAGAAATTGTCAGGTCCTTCCTTTATTATTATCCAACAAATGAAGGAATACAACCTACAACATACCCATTGTAACTTCCTCTTCTTTATCTCACAACATCCTCTCTCAGAATACAATATTCACTCGCATACACAAGTGAAATAAAATTCCCTCATAAAATAGGGTTTCCTTCTAGGGCCAAAAACCCTAACATAACTTCTACTATCATATCTATGACCTTATAATGAATTGTCTAGATTGATTACGAAATTACAATATTTTACAAAACAATTTTCCTAAAAATTTCTCTTTGGGGGCACTACCCCTAAACCCTCGCAAGGGTGGGGGATCCAAAGTTTCTTTCCACCCCCACTACACCCCCCTAGCAAGAGATGTGGGGGGGAAATCCCCCCCCACACCCCCCTGTCAGGTAATGGAGTCCAAATGAAGTTGAAAAAAGACCTCTAAATTAGGAAAATAATCAGGCTCCACAACCAACAATCTCGCACTTGGAGAGTGATCACAAAAAAATCCACTATTGTTGTACTTGTTGGACTATGATCCACCTTGGAACTAGAAAATTTCTCATCTTCGTCTTCATGTTTAAAGGCCAACTAAAACCGACCAGGAACTCATTTTATCCATGGTCACTACCTTTGTTAACATGTCTGCAGGATTCTGGCTAATATGTATCTTTTCCAACTTCAATTGTCCATCTTCCAAAACAAATCATATGAAATGGTACCTGAGTTGTATATGATTAGTCTTAGAATGGAAGGTTGAGTTCTTTGCAAGATGAATGGAACTATAGCTATCACAGTACAACCTGTTATTCTCCAACTTTTTCCCTAATTCCTCCATCCTGATCAAGTTTGTCGATGACCAATTTTGCAGCTCCAGAACAGATTGCCCCTGATAAATGCTCATGGGTGGGCACCAAGTAAAGGGTAATCCGCTCACAACCGACTACTCATTATGTGGCGACATTTGTTCTTTTGAAGTGTGTCCATTTCTCTAAGGCTACCATTGTCTATGGGTTGATATGATAGCGAGGCTTTCTTGGCGATGATCTTCTTCCTTTGCTATCGGCATGAATCTAATCAATGCCCCTTCCCTCCCTGTGGGAATGATTGGTGGGTATGGTCTGCTTGGTATGGGTTAGCGGGAATAAGCACAAACTGGATTGGGGCATAACTCTCTCCAAGAAATGAAAAGCCAAATTGCACCAAGCTAAAGGATATAAAGAAATTTGTGGGAGAGATAGGTTCAACCATGACTGGTACTGGATCTTTATAAGAAGAAATTGGGTCTCGCTTTATATATTTTTATATATACAGATATATGGATGGATCTCGCTCTCGTCCTAGTGAGTATGCTGGTCTTGGTGGGTCATTTGCTTGATCATTATGATAATCAACCACATCAACCTCATGAACTGCATCATAAGCCTCTGTAACCAAGTAATCTCTTTACTAGCCTATGTAGCAACAACATACTCTTCTTTTGTTGTTGAAAGTGCAACAACCTTTTGCGGTTTCAAAATACAACTTACTCTTGTTCCACCTACAGTAAAAAACATACCCTGTGGTGCTTCTCCTACTATATTTATCACCTTCCATATCTGAATCAACATACCCCTGTAGAATAGTGTTTGAACCTCCAAAACATAATGCATGAGTAGAAATACCTCTGAAATACTTGAGAATCCATTTTACTTCCCCCTAATGTTATTTACCTGGATTGTTTATATACCTGCTCACAACTCCAACTGCATGTGAAATATCTAGTCTTGTGCACACCATAACATACATCAAGATGCCAACTATTGTTGAATAAGGGACCTTGTACATGTATTCTATATGATCCTATGTCTTGGGACACATTTCCTTGGTTAATTTGAAATGGCTAGCCAAAGGTGTACTAACTGGTTTTCTTGATCCAGATTTAGGAGTGGAACAAATTGATTAACAGATTGAATAAAAAAAAAGAACAGAGATATGAATAACAACACATATATCCAGTGAACAATATCTTCTATTGAATAAATGAAATAGGATGAAACTATAAAACTATTGAACTGAAACACTTTCTCGAATGGTGGTAGCTATCTCTGAGAAGATACGTGGCTTCTATGTGCATCTGTTTGAGCATAATGATTGCAATGAGGCTCCAGAGGCCTTTTTGATATTACTCATGAATTCCAAAACCCTAGACATCCAAAAACCTAACCCTAGGAGGTGAAACGATGAAAGTTATGTGGGCCCCTATGGGTAAGTTGGTACCTCAACTTCTCGAGGTCATAACTTTTGCATACAACCTCTATTTTAGGTGCATAATAGCCCGTTGGAAATATCTTTTAGAGAAATACACATTACACCATCAAAGTTTGACTCTGTCTAAAATTTGACTTTGGCAAGCAAAAAAAAACAATGTTTAGGGCCACAAAACGGCCCTGGAAGTACAACAAGATGTGCTAAAATGAAAACATACAAAATAAGCCAATTGGATTAGATGGGAGGCCAGCAGTATCCACCTAGAATATGTGTAGGGCTTCAAATATCCTCGAAAGTGTAGAACCCACAATTAAAAAGAAGTACATAAGAACTTGTTGAACTAAAAACAGTAAATAAGAGCCAGTTGGAATAGGTGGGTGGCCACCAATATACACCTGGATCGATCCTCCCCCCTTAGGAATAAATGGTATCCATTGCATTGAGTTCCCCCATCAGGTGAGGAAAATTCTGTTGAATTTGGCCCCGACTGAACCACTTTCCTTGGTGTAGGAGCTTCATCCATTGACAACCCGATAAAGATGGATCCTCGGATGGCGAGTTCCCTTGACCTGTGTGTCCACAATATGATCAGTGGATTCTTGTTCCATGTAGTTAGGGTTGAGCTCTATTGGTGTCATTTATTCTACGATCTTTGAGGTGTCCAATAATGGTGGGAAATATAGCCAAAGGAGGTCCACATTGAACACTGGGTGCAAGGCAAGGAAGGGTGGAGTGTTGAACTCAAAAGAATTTCTACCCACATCCTTGGTGATAGTGTAAGTCCCATAGCGAAGTGGGCAGAGCTTACGATGGGGCCCTGCAAGATGCTCCTTTTGTAAATGTAACTAGACTTTGTCTCCAACCTGGAACTGGTGCGGTACCCTGTGCTAATCATGGCGCTTCTTGTACTTAGCATTGTCTTTCTACAAAATATCATGGACTTGTTACTAGATGTACTGAATTCGCTCAACGAATCTAGTGGATTTGTTGCTCTCAGATTGAACATGGGAAGAGTCTGTCTATGTGGTGGCAAGAGGTAGTGCAACATCAAAGGGACCCAAGGGTTGGAATCCTAGCCCCACCTGGAATGGGATATGGCCGCTGGAGCTATGGAGAGCCTTGTTGTAATTGTGTTGAACATAGGGGAGAATCTAATACCATGTACACAGATCTTTGGAGTTTACATGCATAGGATGTGCACAATTATCTGATTGATGACCTCTGTTTCGTCATCTATTTGGGGGTGGAAAGAAGTGGATTTAGAGAGCTTCATGTCCAACAATGACCAAATAATTGACCAAAATGTGCTGAGGAACCTATTGTCCTGGTCGGAGGTGATGGTTTGTGGTATCCCAGAATGGACCCATACTCGTTCGAATAAGAGCTTAGCAGTATATGCCACTATGATATTCTTCTTCTAGGCTGTGAGGATGCCCATCTTCGAAAACCGATCAACGACCACAAATACACAATCATTTCCTTTCTTGGTGGATGGAACGCCAGACATGTAATCCATTGATATGGATTCCCAAGGCTTCTCGGGAGTAGGAAGAGGGGTGTATAAGCCTTGCTTCTTGATGGTTGTCTTGGCAATGGCATAGGTAGTGCAAGATCTGATATACTTGTTGATGTCCCGTCGAATTTTTTGCCAATAAAAATGTTTTTGTAGAATGACCATAGTTTTCGCCACGCCAAAATGTCCTACCATCCAACTACAGTGGGCTTCCCAAAAAATATTTTCATGCTCGCTAGTAGGAACAAAGAGGTGGCCCAGATGGCATAACAGTATGTCCTGAATGTGAAAATTAGTGACATCTGTGCCTGTACCCAAGAGCTGATAGGTGGTGGTGAAGTTTGGATCTTGTTGATAAACTTGGGGCCAATCAAATGCCTCATGTCCACAGGAATGGAAAACAGTGGTGAGTGCAGCCACGAGAGGTTGAATGAGGTAGTCAAAGACACGATTTGAGATCCCTTTCTTATACTTGATGTTGATATGGAATTGCTGCAGGTAGGTGGACCACTTTTGATGGAGGTCGTTCTGCAATATCCCCTGTGTCTGTATAAACTACAAAGGCCTGTGATAAGTTTGGATGATCGTCTCCTTTCCCAAAATGTAATGTTTCCATTGATAATAGGCTTGGACAATGGAATACATTTGTTTTTCATAGGTTGGGTATTTACAGACAGTATCTGAGAGTGTCTCACTATGGTATGCCATTGGATGACCATGCTAAGTGAGAAATGCACCTACAGCATAGTCAGATGCATCAATCTCAATATCGAATGGTTTTTGTAGATCGATCAAGGAGAGTACTGGAGCCGAGCACAAGCGATGCTTTATATCATTAAATGCTCATTGTTGTTCCTTTCCCCAAATGAAATTCTCCCTGCCACTACCCTTGGTCACTTGGCTGAGGACCCATGCAATATGGGAGAAGCCCAACATGAACCGTCAGTAGAAGTTGTCTAGTCCCAATAAGCTTCGAAGTTCAGTGAGTGTGGTCGGGGCTGGCCAGTCACAGATTACTTGGATCTTAGCTAGATAAACATGCAATACCTCATTCTCATCAACAATGTATCCCAAGTATTGGACCTTGTTTATGCCAAAGGATAATTTTTCCAAGTTGGCATATAGCTTGTGTTTCCATAGAGTGCTCAAAACCTCTTGACTATGTCGCATGTGCTCCTCCCAAGTTTTGTTGAATATGGGGATGTCATCCAAATATACCACTACAAAATAATTGGTTAAGGGTCTCAATACATCATCCATCAATCTCATGAAAGTGGCAGGTACATTTGTTAAGCCAAACAGAATCACCGACCATTTGAAGAAACCTTCTTTGGATTTGAAGGTTGTCTTCCATACATCAGTTGGCTCGATGGGAACCTGGTGGTATCCATACTTTAGGTCAATCTTGCTGATGAAATTTCCCCCCTTGAGTTGGTCAAGAAGGTCATCAATCCTGGGAATTGGGTATCGGTTCCTGACTGTGATTTTTTTTAATACTCTATAATCAATGCAGATTCACCAGGTCTCGTCCTTCTTTTGCACCAGTACAATAGGGCTTCCGAAAGGGGAGGAGATGGGTCTGATGTGCCCCTTTTGAAGAAGCTCTTATATCTGACACTTGATTTCATCATTTTCCATCAACGAGTGACGATAGACTAGTCCATTAGGCAGAGGTGCATCGAGGGTCAGATCAATTGGATGCTTGACTTGGCAGTGCGTCAGTACCTTGGTGGGTGAGGAGAAGATGTATCTATAGTCTTCCACGATCTCATCCACTTGCTTCTCCTGCAAAGAGAGGCTCTGTGTAGAGGACACAAATGTGGTGACGACCTTCTGCTTGTTGTGAGCAAAGATCACAAATAAGACAAACTTCTTGATCTGTGAAATGACCTTATTGCATTTCCTAGCATAGATTAGAGAAATAGTGGTAAGAGGCGCTATCTTTGGTATCCTGTACAATTGTCTACCCAAAGTAATAATAACACTGCGGTGTCTAGACTCATACACAACACGACGCTTCCAGAAATATAGTTGTCCTAAAATAAAATTACAAACTTCAAGGGGAGAAATATCACATAATACCTCATCTTTGAAAGGCTTGATGTTGTAGGGCAAACGACACTGTTGGTTGACATGAAGATCTCTTCCTTGGTGAAGCCAGCCGATGGTGTAGGGTTGCGGGTGTAGTGTCCTCTATAGATCAAATTGCTTGATGACCTCTGTTGAGATCATGTTCTTCTGACTACTACTATCGACAATGAAATGAAGTGCATCCCCCTTTACCCACATCTATTAGTGAAAAAGTCGTTCCCCTTCCTCTAGTTCTTCTGGGTCGCTTGGCTAGACTTCAGTGGTAGCGACAATGGCACTGGGTTCAACATCGATAATCCACTTCCTTTCTTCTGGATTTTATTCAGAGTCAAAATCAACCTCGGACTCGGACACCTTCAGCTCGACCATAAGTGACTGCTTGGAGTGGCATCCTTCAGTGTTGTGCCAAGGGAGTTTATGGTATTCACACCATTTTCCTGTGTCCTTCTTCATCTTTTCATTTCCCTTATTGTGTTACAGCTTGGACTGGTTTTCCTAAGAGTGGCCATATTTGCTATGTCCCTTGTCATGTAGTTTGGGGATGCCTTTTCCCTGCTTTGGCTGTGAGGATTTTGCAGATCCAAACTCTCACCTCTTCTGCTTAAATTTCTACTTGATCTTGACAGCATATCCATAAGTCGCACCCGATGAGGCAATGTCCAGAAACTCGATTTTTGTTTGAATGTATCTATGAAAAAAACCATGATATTTGAGCATCAAATGTCGCTCCGAGCCTTTGATACCCAATTTGGTGCACAAGCTATGGAAATTCTTGGTGAAATATGGTATTGTCTGGTCCCTTTCTTGACTCGGGGTGGTCCATCGACTGTATTGGTCCTTGTAGCTTCCAACGAGGTAGTATTTTTCTTTAATGGAATCCCATTTAGGGGAAACCACAAATACTATTGATTATTATATGGACCTTTGCTCAGAGTAAGTATCCCACCAGTCCTTAACATGGGGGATGGCCTTGAGGAGTGCAAAAGTAATCTTTTCCCTATCGGAAATATTGTGGATTGAAAAATACCCTTCGAGTAGATTCAACCATTTATCTACAACATATGCATCTATCAGTCCTTCAAATAATGGAATATCAAAATTTACATGTACCTTGAAGGGGGTTGCATGGATGCTTGATGAAGATGCTTCTCCTATGGGCAATCGTTGAAGGATCTACTCAAGTTTTTCCATCATTTCATTCCTTTGTTGAACGAGGGATCCCTCGAGAAACATTTTAAAAGGATCTCCTTCTCCATCATCTTTATTTTCTTCCCCCATGGTTTGTTATCGGGCTCGGCGCGATCGATATTGAAACGGATCGATTGGTTCGAGTCCCAACTTCTTGTACCAATATCTTGTCGAGGACATGCACAAAGAAAAATAAATGAAGAGTAGACTGCTCTGATACCACTGATCCAGATTTAGGAGCGGAATGAACTGAATAATATACTGAATACAAAAAAAAACATAGAGATATGAAGAACAACACAGATATCCAGTGAACAATATCTTTTATTGAATAAATGAAATAGGCTGAAGTTGTAAAACTATTGAACTAAAACACTTGCTTGAATGGTGGTAGCTATCTCTGAGAAGAGATGTGGCTACTATGCACATCCATCTGAGTAGAATGATTACAATGAGGCTCTAGAGGCATTTTTGATATTACTCATGAATGTCTAAACCCTATACATTCAAAAACCTAACCCTAAGAGGTGAAACACCAAAATTTATGTAGGCCCCTTTGGATAAGTTGATACCTCAGCTTCCCAGGGCGGTAATATTTGCATACGACCTCCATTTTAGGTGCATGGTATCCCGTTGGAAAGGTATTCTAGAGAACTACACATTATGTCATCAAACTCAAACTCTATCTATAGTTTTATTGTGGCGAGCCAAAAAAATGATGTTTAGGGCCCCAAAATGACCCCTGGAAGTACAACAAGATGTGTTGACATGAAAAAATACAAAATAATCTATTTGGATTACATGGGAGGCCACCAATATCCACATGGAAGATGTGTAGGGATTCAGACAACCTTGGAACTATAGAACCCATAATTACAAAGAAGTACAGAAGAACATGTTGAACTAAAAACAGTCAAGAGGAGCCAGTTGGAATAGGTTGGTGGCCACCAATATCCAATATCCACCTAGATCATTTGTATTCTACATTCTAAACCTCTCCAACACCTTCTCTATGTACTCACCCTAAGACAATATCAATTTTCAATTTTTCACGCCTCTTGTTATTATCATACCAAGGATTTTCTTTGCAGCACCCAAATCCTTCATCGCAAATAAATTAGCTAATTAATTTTTGAGAATATTTATATCCTACATGTTAGACCCTGCAAAAAGCATGTCATCTACATACAATAGCAAGATAATATATCTTCCATTTTCTAGCCTCTTAAAATTAAAATACTGATCGGAATGACATCTATTATAACCTTGTTCTGTCATAAACCTATCAAACTTCAAATACCATTGTCTTGGAGCTTGCTTTAGGCCATACAATCTCTTCTTCAACTTGCATACCAAATTTTCCTTCCCTTTGACATCATACCCTTGTGGCTACTGCATATAAATCTCTTCCTACAAATCCCTATGGAGAAATGTTGTTTTTACATCTAATTGTTCAAGATGCAAATCTTCTACTACCACAAGACTTAAAATAGTCCTAATTGAAGTCATTTTAACAAAAGGAGAAAATATTTCATCAAAATCTATACCTTTCTTTTTTGCAAACCCCTTTACAACAAGTCTATCCTTTTACCACTTTTTTCCTCCATCTTCTTCCTTCAACCTATAAATCCATTTATTCTACAATGCTATTTTTCCTACATGCAAATGAACCAAGCCCCAAGTTTTCTTATTTACCAAGGAATCCATTTCCACTTTTATGCCTTGCTACCACTTCTTTTTAGTGTCTACCTACATTGTCTCTTCATAAATTTTTGGTTCACCAGAGTCAGTCAGCAATAAATAATACAATGAAGGAGAGTGTCGTTCAGGGGGTCTACTTAACCTGGTAGATATTCTAACAACACTTGCAAGAGTTTGAGGTGCTTGCTACTCCTGTTTTTGTACATTTTGATTTTTTGGTACCTTTGGAATTTCATTCTCTTTGATTTCCTCAAGCACAGAATGACCATATTTGATTTTCCAGTACCTTTGGAATTTCATTCTCTTTGATTTCCTCAAGCACAGAATGACCATATTTGATTTTATGGTACCTTTGGAATTTCATTCTCTTTCATTATAGACAACTCAACAAAATGACCATCAAAGATAAGTTTCCTATTCCTGTCATTGATGAATTATTAGATGAATCACATGGAGAAAAATTATTTATTGAGTTGGATCTTCGTTTAGGATATCATAACATCAGAGTGAGGTAGGAAGACATTCCTAAAACAACTTTTATAACACATGAAGGTCATTATGAGTTTTTGGTTATTCCATTTGGACTTACTAATGCACCTTCAACATTTCAAATCTTGATGAATTCTATTTTCAAGACCTTAGAAAATTTGTGTCAATATTTTTTGATGACATACTAATCTACAATAAATCTTGGGAAGAGCATGTACAACATGTTGATTGATCTGAAAATGATCTTTTAAATACTTGGTTGAGTTTCAAGCATGTGTTAAATTACCACTTAGGAATTAAGAAAAGAAGAAGATCTTAATGAAAGAATATTGCAGCCATCATAAAGAGTGAAGATCAGAAAGTAAACATAAGGAACAACAAACCATAACAACAATATTGTTAACGGAATTTGGCACAAGTTTGCCTACGTCTTCGGGCCTTTGTCTCAGTGGGGAAGGTTTTCTTATTAATATTCAATGCATAAAAAGTACATCAAAATTGTATCAAAAATATTACAAGCCGGTCCGGTTGTGTTCTGCTCAACAGCGTGAATCCAATGCAACCGAAGACACCAAAAACAGCTGAGCATGGCTCCCAAAATTGGCCTCCAATGTTTTCTTCCGCAATGGCTTACCTGCATAAAAATGGATTGGACTTCAAGTTATGCATTAATTATCCTATTTTGAACTCCTAAATATGCTTGGTTTATATAATATTTTTTTTGGGGATCCTATTCCAACTTCCTCCCAAGATCTCGCCTCAAATCGAGCTCCAGACCCCCCCAAAATGGGCAAAATCCTCCAAAATCAGGTTAAAATAAGCATAAAAATCACATTATATAGTTAAAAAACCCACATTGGCAAAACTTTGGCGCTAGCCCCTTTGATTTGGGCTCCTGGTCATATGGGATGTTTCCATATGGCCATACGCTGAGTGTTGGCCCTATTCCTTTGGTTGAGCCCTTTGCTTCGAGTCACATGGCAGCCAAATGTCCAGTGGTTATGCCCCCAGCGCCCTAAACTTATGGCATTGCTCTTGGTATAGGGCCTTTGGTTGGTCTGGCTAGCCCCCGCCGACCGGGGCTTATCCCAAAACCTCTCCACCATACCAATTTAAAACCATATTCGAGTGTATGGTTAAAAAAGTCCCATGATAGCCTGATCGCTCCACCATTTGTTGCGAAGTCTTTGGTTGGAGGATAGGTCAGAGGTTCAAACCGTCAATGGTAACAAATTTTTTACCCAACTGTTATTGGACAAATCCAGGGTGCCACGTGGTGCCCTTTGATTGGGCCACGTGTCACCTTTGTATTGGCCCGTACAATCCAGTCAGCGCACATTCATCTTCCAAGTAATCATTTCCATGTCACTATCGTGTTAGCCTGTACAGTCATCCCATATGCCACATCATTGTCGTACCTTCCATGTTTCATGCTTCCAATGGTGCCACATCATATCTGTACATCCACGTGTCGTACCCTGAGCCTTCCATGTGTCAGCATCTGTACCATGCCACGTGTTGTACCCTTAGCTTTCCATGTGTCAGCATCTGTATCGTGCCATGTGTCAAAATCTATACCGTGCCAACTCAACTTGAAAACACCAAAATGAGTGACACATGTCACCTCCTCGTGATGCCATGTGTCCCTCCTGATTTCATCATGATGTCATGCTGATGTACTTTTGACATCAGCAGTACGTCCTGTTGACTGTTGACTTTGACCAGTTGACTTGTTTGCTTGTTTGGGAAATATATCAGAACGCGATAACTTTCGTATACTGTGTCCATTTTTGAAAAAACATATATGGTAAGAATCGGCGCGAAGAGCCCGATGCAATGGCATTGGTTTCGTCTGATTCTGAGAACTTTTATTTTTAGGCCTTCCTAGAACCAATTTGGATCATTGATAGAGTATTACAACTATTGGAAGAGAAAAACCTTTATGCAAATCCTTGCAAGTGTTCCTTTGGGATTTAGGAAGTGGAATATTTGGGTCATATTTTATCTCATGAAGGTGTAAAAGTGAACTCTAACAAAATTAATGCTATGAGGGAATGACCAATTCCCAAAACCTTGAAGAAAATTAGAGTATTCTTAGGGTTAACAAGCTATTATCAAAATTTTGTTAATAATTATGGTCAAATATTAGCACCTATAACAACATTATTATAGAACGAAGAATTTTCTTGGACCAAAGAACCAACCAAAGGTTTTGAAAAACTTAAGGAGACTATGTGTACAACTCTCATCCCGGCCACACCGAAATTTACAAAAAACATTTATTGTGGAGTGTCATGCCTCAAACCATGGAATTAGTGCAATTTTAATGCAAGAAGGAAGGCCCCTTACCTTTGAAATCAACCAACTTAAAGTAAAAGAATTAGTCAAACCCATTTATGAAAAACAAATGTTGGACATTCTACATGCAGTTAAGAAATGAAACCCTTACCTAATAGGAAGACACTTCAAAGTAAAAACAAATGATGATAGTTTGAATTACTTATTGGAGCAATGATTATCTTTAGAAGAGTAACAAAAATGGGTTACTAAGATGTTAGGTTATGAATTTGAAATTATCTGCAAAAAAGGAAAACATAATTTTGTGGAAGATGCCCTTTCAAGGAAAGAAGAAAAAAAAGAAGGTTCACTATGTGATA
>ML788471.1:1010723-1022574 GCA_009831015.1 Picea engelmannii
TTTGTTTCCTAGACTCCATAGCCCAAGCACAAGGCACCAGGTCTTGCTTGCATTCTCATGTCTTGAATCAAGGAGTATTGAATCAATATATACCAAGTCTTATAAGAGAAGCTGAAATTATCATTAAGTGTATAACAAAATTAGATTCATAGATATATACAAGCCATAGAAATAGCCTTGTGTATATTATCAAATGAAAAAGTACACATAATGTCAATGCATTATATGCATCATTACATGTTCAGCTATATAATGTACATCTAATTGTCTTATAAAATTATTACATGACATCATGAATTTCTTTTAGACTTCTTTTGTGCTTTCCAGGTCTTAAGTAATTCATCCATCTCCATGTCTTTGTTTACTGGGTGCTCTTCAACAGTTGATGT
Organism: Picea engelmannii; assembly: GCA_009831015.1. Lineage (NCBI taxonomy): Eukaryota > Viridiplantae > Streptophyta > Pinopsida > Pinales > Pinaceae > Picea > Picea engelmannii. Next base: position 1,011,113 of record ML788471.1, read on the forward strand.
TGTTTCATTCCTTTCACGCCGAGTACGTATGGTCTTGTACCCATAGTGTGGATGCTATTGTGAGGGGCTATCACCTACAAAAATAAAAAATATTAAATTTATATGGCCAATTTTTAAATATCATTGAAATAGTTCATTAATATTAAAAAAAAAACTCTACAATGTAACTATTTACCTGGTCCTCTAGTTGGGACCATTGGACTGGCTGCTGACCTGTTCACCTGATCTTCAGGTCAAGGAGGATCAACTATGACATTTTCTGCCATTGAAATGTCAAAATTTATAAGTACAAAATTATTAAGTATATGATTAATATATAGACATTTTTCTATCGTGGGCCTCAGTCACAGGAACATCTTGGGGCTGCACCTCACTAGGATGGGGCTGTTGGGGAGAACCATGATCTTCTAGATACATTTCATTATCAACGCTCTGTTGTGCAGTACTAATGGTTTCGTTGATAGTGTTGCTCCCCTGATTAAAACAAAGTAAGACATTAAATTATGGACGATATCAAACATTTACATATTTTATAAGTAATGAAAGGTTAATGTGGACTGATTTTTATTTACCTTATCCCGCAAATTGGATCTTGGGGTCTCCCATGCTTTTCCTATGATCAACCACGTATTTATAACCATACTTGTAACCAAGTTTGAGGTCTTCCTTCGTGGTTTCAGTTCTGAAGTCGTCACCCTGCATTGCATAAGGGTATGATTTTTTAATGTTTTTTGCTACAATTACCTTAAAATTGTAAGGTGATACAAATAATATTCTTGAGATGTTTGGGTACTTAGGATTCATGACTATAACCTCGAGTAGCCTCCCTGGCCTATCTTATGTTGGCCATGTTTGGCAATCCTTGCTTTGGTTGCCTTCAAAGTGTCAGGAAACCTATCATCAAAATTTTCAAGTATGTTATATATAACTACACTTTTATTTAGATCTAAAGAAAAATAAAGTTGGTATTCAATTCAAAAAATTGTAATTTACCTTGGTGTACCAGTTATTTGTTCTCTTGATTTTTTCAAAATCTTCTCTTTTGCATCATCAATGATTGCCTTCCACTCCCTCTCTGGAATTGAGGGAACACACTCATACCTAGGATTTCCTTCCAAACTTCATCTATAAACATCCTGCGTATATTTTAAATATTCACCCGCTGTAGATGTGACCTCTTTTTTATTGAACGTGTCTACTCCAAAGAGGCCTTCAATATAATCCATAAGTTCATTTTTGAGGTTGGAATTCTGGAAATTCCACATCATGCATAAGGTTTACCCAAAAATTGACAAGGTCTTACTCTCTAGGTGCCTATAAAAAAGGTTGTTTCCTACACACAAAAAGATATGATCATTAATTTAAAATTAATAATATAAATGATTTATGTATGAGGACAATATTAAACAATTAAAATATGAATTAAAACTACCTGGGAGTCTTGATTGTTTTAATGGAATTTCATTATCGTTGACCAAAAATGTGCAAGGAAGGATCCTCGTGCTTGTCACACGTCTAGCTCCAGGAAATGAAACCATCTCAACCACATCACTATGATCCTCATATTTTCCACCATCTCTAGACTCTGATCGAAGTGTGGATGTCTAGCAATGCGTGTCATGGCTCCTATATAAATTAGGTGTGGAATATGGAGAATTAAATAGTTATCTAGCAGCTATATGACCACCCGCATCAGGAATCTATAGCTGTAAATGTGTTGAACCTGCACAGAATAGATCTAGCTAGAAAATACTACACACATTTGGAGAGAGAAATTGAGAAAGAAGAAGCAAGATAGAAAGAATGAAATAATTCTCATTAACCATATTACACACTCAAAGAGTGAATAATTTACAATATATATAGAATAAATGAGTAACTAATGAGCCATAGTGGTGGTCTAGAGTGATCTGGACACACACCAACAGTTACGGGAGTGAACTGCCACCTAGTCTAGTCTCTCAGGCAGTTACGGGAGTGAACTGCCACCTAGCTGAGTTAACTAGTGAACTAGTCTTAAGTTAACTGACTGAATAAAGAGTAGTGAGTTGGTGATGATCCCAATGTTTCATGGTGACAAAACCAATGCAACATCTAAACTCAACTCAACTAGTCAAACTGAAGTGTCAACTGAAAAACAATATTCTCCAGGTGGAATATTCTCCCTTAAAATATAGGAGACTGGATAATGACTAATTATGACTACTAAACAAGGAATAACCTTAGGAAAAATAAATCCTAGGTGTGTGTGAAGTAACTCCAACACCCCCCCTGAACATCACTATGGTGAAAATAAAGAATGGGTCCCAGCTACGAGGCCATGTTAGGTACCCAAATACAAAAGATACACTGAACTAAACAAGGAAAGAGGGAAAAACTCATGAGAACAAAACCCCCCCTCAAATTACAATTCATAAAATAAAAAATTATAAGGAGCAAAAAACAGTTGCTAAGCAACCATGTCTTTCACTCTAAGAAGACCTCACAATTGTGCAAGTTTGTGCTCTTTGAAGATTTTGTTGAAGATGTAGATGTCTGCATGGATCTGATGAAGTATATGCATCATTGATATTCTCACACATATCCACTTTATCTTCTTGTAATGAGTAATATCCAAATAAATTTTGGATAAAATTTTGAAAACCGTTCGGCCGTTTCCAAAAAAATGCTGAAATTTTGTTGATTTTGAAACGATCATAACTTCAGTTTCCGGAGTCCGTTTCGAACGATTTTTTTTTTGAAATTGGATATTTTCCTGAGAGGAATTCAAATATCCAATTTGTTTTTGCAATTTTTTCTAATAAAATATCATAATGGCATCTAATGTGCGCGGCTCCCTTTTTGACTCCTGAGATGCATGCATGGTGCATACAAAAGTGTCTGCATGTGACTCCTGAGATGCATGCCATATATCTTCTAAATGAATTTTATAAAACAAATATGAAATGGAGTAGACATCATCTTCAATTATTGGAATACAAATTTCTGCAAAAACTTTTGTAGAAGACTCTTCATAATAAGAAGCTTGATCTTCGGATGGCTTCTCTTTTGGCTCTATTTGTTCAACCTCCTGCATGAAATATTCACAATATTATTTATTTTCAAATAGAACCTCCAATCTGGTCCATAATTCATTTGGAGTTAATCCTTGTGATTCTTCATATACTTGATGGAAAATTTCAGGAGAAACAGACATGCCGATACTTCCTATGGCCATATCTTGTCTATTGAGAAAATCATTTTTCTCATCGACAGAATCAAAATCTACTTCCATTGCCATATTTATTTGGTACAAGCCTCTGCATATAAGATGAAGCAGAATTTTTGGCTTCCATTCCAAATAGTTATGAGGCGTGAGAAGTATTTCCGGCGAATAATCCATCTTTTTGTTGTCTTCAATCTTTTGTACCTGCAAAAATTTTTGGTGTATATTTTGCTTAGCAATCCATCAAATCTGATACCATGTAAATGTGTTGAACCTACACAAAATAGATCTAGATAAAAAATACTACACACATTTGCAGAGAGAAATTGAGAAAGAAGAAGCAAGATAGAAAGAATGGAAGAATTCTCATTAACCGTATTCCACACTCAAAGAGTGAATAATTTACCATATATATAGAATAAATGAGTAACTAATGAGCCATAGTAGTGGTCTAGAGTGATCTGGACACACACCAACAGTTACGGGAGTGAACTGCCACCTAGTGTAGTCTCTCAAGTAGTTACGGGAGTGAACTGCCACCTAGCTGAGTTAACTAGTCAACTAGTCTTCAGTTAATTGAATGAACAAAGAGTAGTGAATTGGTTATGATCCCAATGTTTCATGGTGACAAAACCAATGAAACATCTAAACTCAACTCAACAAGTCAAACTGAAGTGTTAACTGAAAGAGAATATTCTCCAGGTGGAATATTCTCCCCTAAAATATAGGAGACTGGATAATGACTAATTATGACTAATAAACAAGGAATAACCTTAGGAAAAATAAATCCTATGTTTTTGTGAAGTAACTCCAACAACAACGTCTTTGTAGCGCCACTACTACCAAGACCGGGTTGAACAGGCTCCAAAAATTCCTTTATAAAAAAGAAAATGTTTTTTCGTGAGATAATGTAAAAGTTAAAGAACAAAGAATCATAATTGAACATATGAGTACATTAAAAAAAAAAAACACTTTAAATTATGGTTATTACCTTATATGTGTTAATTTGTGACATAAGGAGCTTGATCTTTTCTTTGACATCAGGAGTTTGTTTTGGATGATCTAACAAGCTAACAAGTTCCGTGTTAGCTTTAATGATCTTTTTTTTTATTAAGACCATCAGATCAACGCATGAATAAAACCCCTCCTCATCGGCGGAATCATGATCCACATGGCCTGCGGACTACACATAATTTCAACAAAAAAAATGTTATTTCAATAAAATTATATAAGCAAATAATAAAAACAACGTAAAATGAAAGTGAAAATTGATAATCATTTACATGTTCTGCAGTTGGCCCTTTTCCACAATCATCCTACCACATTATAATATAATTAGAACCCCCAAATATTTAAAAAATTGTTAATGATGACAAAAAAACAATGTTAAAGATAATATTTACAACAATGTTAAAGATAATAAAAAAATATAATGCAATAAGTAGAGGTTTATAAAAGAGATGTTGCATAAGAACCTGCACACTATTAGTCAATGTTTCTGTTCAATTCGAATGGTAATCCACTAATAACTCTTCCCTGGGAGCTATCTTTTTTACTGAGCACATGACTACCCAATTCTCTTCACGTCCTTCATTTATGCAATTCGGTTGTTTTTTTGTTGTCACGGGTCGTGTGTTGTTTATAAACCCTGCGATATTGCCCGAAGCTTTAGGCCTTCCATCAATATAGATAGTTGCTCCCTTATTTTATCCTTGTTTATTAGTTGTATATAATTTGCGACAAGTGCATATCTCCGCATACTTCGCATGTACCAGACTAGCCACATCCAATCGTTATAATTGTAACATAGTTCGACATAGTCCATCAATTCAGTTACTGTATTGTATTTTACAATTATTCCATCCATGGAAAATAGCCCCAAACCATGCAGGGAGGATGGTGCGATGTGATATGTCCTATTGTTAACAATGAAGTCAAAATCTATAGGAGTTAGTTCCTTAGGTACCCATTGTTTCACTAGATGTTTATACTTGAGTGGAAAATCTATGTCTCATATGCTCTCATCATCATAAGAGCATGATCCTCCTTCGGCAAGAAAAAATTTCATGCGTCTACAAAATTTTATTTTGACCTTTTCACCTCTGCACCTTGTTTGCTTATCATATCTATGAGATGCATTCTCATTTCCGACCTCTATTTGTCCTAATATTTCCTCACTTGACGAAGAAATATCTGAAAGGTACCTATTTGGTTGTACCTTCAGTTGCATGTGCATGTGTTGTTAGTTAGTATTCCATCATCATATTCAAAGTTCTAAATAAAAAAATTATATCTTTAGTTTTGGATGCACAATTAGACTAGGGTGCAATTACCAATATTAGTGGTCAACCACCTAATTTAATGTGATATACCTCTTGATTTTAGACATATTAATGTGATAACACTAAGGACATGATAAATTTTTCATATGAATCTAAGAAAAAAATAGTAGTAGGTTGTTGTTTGTTGGATTTGTGCAAATTAGAATTATTATAAGAAATGTCCATTGAAGATGAGGTTCAATGCTATAGAATAAGAAATCCAACCATTAGTTGGTGTGTTGAAAATCTTGGGTGCTTTAGTTCGCAATATGTCTAAGGCAAGCCAAGAGTAGAACTATACAAATATTACTTTTGTTCGATACAAGAGTAGAACTATACAAATATTAGTTTTGTTCAAGCCAAGATTAGAACTATACAAATATTAGTTTTGTTCAATCCAAGTTGAAGAATAAGTTAGTTATGGCAATAAGAATAAGATAAGAATAACATTCTCCATTGACCTTGTGTAAACCATTCCATTTGGTGTTTGTTGCACTAAGTGTAAAGAGCAATGTTGGAGAATTATAAGACGTAAGTTATGTATGATCTATTTGTTTCCTCTTTATTACCTTTTATTTTAATTGTATCCATATTTTTTATTGATCAAATGACGAGTTAACCCAAAACTGATGCCATTGGAAACAAACTCAATTCTAAGGCCAACTAAGGAGAAAAAACAACACACACTAATTAATCTAGGAGTCAAGCATGCAAACAAACCTTCACACAAAGAAGTGCTAGTTGGTGATGGAATCTAACATCACAGAATCAATGTGTGAAGGGGTTGAGTTTCGGTGGGTGGTAAAGTTATGTTGACAACCTTATTAACAAACTAACGCCCTGGTGCAAGTCACCTCACCGAGCAATGGGAAACCCTCCAAGGAGTCCGAGTGAGTCTATCCAATGTCGATCCCAGGTACAACACCACCTTCCCTGTGTTGTCACCTTGTGTAGGAAGTCTAAAAGATTATGGCCTCTATCGTACCACCTACTATACCAAAGAAGAGGGGAGATAGTTGACAGTCGACACCAAGACCAACAAAGCAGGTTTGATTACTCTGAAGGCCCCAATGCAACCTCGTGATTGACCCTTGTGTTAGAAGGGCTTCCCAAAGTCAATGATATAGCAACTGGATTTCACTCCCTAACTCAAGGCTTTATGTTTTTTTAGCAGCTTTGGAAAGTTATTCTCACAATCCTATTCCAAATCTCTACACCTAAGATAATATGGGTTTGAAGAGCCCTAGAAAAGTTGCTAGATAAATTTTAATTAGCGCTTGATTTTAGGTTGTTGTTACTGAAAGGAGTGGCCGTGAAACTGATGGCATTTTGACTCGACTCTTTAAACCATGCAAGAGGAAAATGAAATGAAAGAAATTCAACTCTGATGAAAACTAGCTATGGGAAGGAGCAAGAGGTTTTAAGCAAAGACATAATTTCTTGATAGATTACTATGTGTGTAGTACTGCAAAATGACCCAAATTTTAAAAATACCATGCAAATGTCATAGTTCACTTAGTACACCTATACAACATTGAATCAAATGTCATCATTTCTAACATAGTAAACTTTTATGATTATAGAGACCACTATACACATATTGAATACTCATAAGGATCATGGGGGCTTCACCTTGTTGATATAACATCCATGCAACATACATCCCACATTTTCACGCAACTCCATATATGCATCATCCAACTTCCATTGCTTGAAGAGGTGGAAGAACTAGAAGGGGATGAAGCTTATAGACCAAAAGACTCCCAATGGGGATGTGTGGTTCAATCCTAAATGGACCAATAATAAAGAATGTTATCTTTAATGTTTTTTTTTTATTTATGTTCAATTTTAGTGCTTTAAGATACAGTTTTACAGGGTTTAAGGCCTTCAAAAAAACCTCCTTTGCAAGTTTGTCCAAAATCCTATTATTTTTCCTTAGAAAGTTTTATGCATGTAGAGCTAAGAATGTAGTGAAGGGAATTTCATATATTTTCATTTTGCACTTTTCATATACAAGAAAAAGGATAAGGAAAAATGGTGACATGATGTAAAGGCTATGTGGAAGGCTGATGCACATAGCAGAAATCACATAAAAAGTAAGGGGCTATGTTAAGTGCAAAGGAAAGTGAAGTGGAGTGTTGATGTGGAGCTATATACCAATGTGTATGCAAAGGTATAGACTATAGGGTTTGAAACCAAAGAGGCATTCCCTCCACACTTCAAATTAGTACTAATGTGGGGCAACAATAAGCTTGGTGACTAGGAGGAAGTACAACTACACCCTCTGCAATGTGGTTGAGTGAAAACTAACAACTATGGATGTACATATATGGATTTTGCTCAATCCAATTCATATATATGCCAGGTACCATTCATGTACATGCTCAATCCAAGTCATATACATGCTCAATCCAAGTTGAAGAATAAGATAAGAATAACATTCTCCATTGACCTTGTGTAAACCATTCCATTTAGTGTTTGTTGCACTAAGTGTAAAGAACAATTTTGAAGAATTATAAGAAGTAAGTTAGGTATGATCTATTTGTTACCTCTTTATTACCTTTTATTTTAAGTGAGGGTGCACAATCTAAGAGGAAGGGCGCACTTGTTGAGAGAGGGTGTACAAGTTCAACATCAGGCACAAATCTTCAAGAGAGGCTAACACTTGCTTAGATGAATTTCCCTACACCTTCGAAGGGAAGTTAACTGATGTCTAAAGGAATTCGACATGAGAAGGAATATACACTAACTATAGCTCCAATATTACAATCCACCAAGATAGATTGGGCTTTGATGTCATGAAAATACACAGATATGACGCAAGATATAAAAGGATCCTAAAGGTGAATCTGTTATCAAGTCGTACATGTTATATTATAGTCTAGCACATGTTGTATTATAGTTATCTACTGGGGGCCCTTACAAGGGTCTTTTGCCATGGCTCTAACTGTTTGGTCCCAGACCAACAACCCCAGGAATGCACTGGGGGCCCTAGATCCCAGCTAAAGTCTTTTTCATCCTCCTGGAGAATGGCTCTTGTAGCTGCTTTAAATTCAACACTAATAATGTACACATGATCCTCGACATCTAATTCAAGAAATAGATTTAGAATTGTTTAATCATAAGCTAGTCCTGGATCTTACTAATAGGATATTTGGATCATCACCCCCTTTAAAACATATTGATGTTGCAAAATTGTTAACGATATGCTCCTAAAGTTTTGAATGGTTAATATTTTGATTGATTTATAGGCTTGGCAAATGCATTCAGCCATTTTCCTTAGAAAGCATGAGATAATTTGCATTCTAAACCCATATTATCACTTTCAAATTTTAATTTAGTTTCTTGTCTTTTATCTTAACATCGAACTCAATAAAATGAAGTTCAAAAGGAATTCAAATTTCTTATTTATGTTATTTTAAATACGCTTTCTGAGATGGCTACAAGATTCTAGAAAACTTCAAACACTGGATGCTTTGTTGAAGCGTCTTTTTGCTCAAAACCACTGGGTTCTCTTGTTTGCACAAATGACTAAAATGCTTGATATTCTTGAGGTGGGATTCAAAAACAATTATTTGATAAGTCCTTGATTGTAGATTTTCGATGTTCTTCTTTGATGTAATCTCTTTTTAAGTTGCTTTGCTGAACTTATGAACTTTCTTCTACAAGTTACACATATAATATATTTGTTTGATTAGTGTGTTGTGTGAGAGAACACATAACTAATTTTCTATGACCAGGATCAAGTTACAAGTGGTTTTAACTACTTGGCCTTGAAGAATGTATTGGAATTTGAGCCAAAATGATAGTCTATGAGTTTAATCTCTTGTCTTGCATTTTCTTTGTTTATTATTGTTGCTTTCATAATCAACTGAAAAAGTTGTATCTTGTACAGGACTAATCCCAAAAGGTAGAAGCAACTATATAGTTTCCTCACAAGCTTCCACTACAATGCCATAATAAGGTAGAGGTTGTATCTTGTATCTCGTATCTTATATACAAGGTAGAAGTTGTATCTTGTTGTTATTGTTGGTACAACTCATCCCAAAAGGTAGAAGCAATGATACAGTTGCCTCACAAGCTTCCACTACGATGCCATAATAACAAGTTCCCACAATTCACCCTCATTTATAAATTAGAAAAAAGGCTCAAAGGAAGCTATGTGGGGAAATGATGTTAAGGAGTTTCATGTTCCAGATGTTGAGCTAACAAATAATGGTTGGGGCCATTACCAAGAACAAAAATGGCAGTCCTCCAAATGCACATCTCATCACATGTATCCAGGTTATAGTTATGGAAATTTATGCCCTTTACTTTTTGAGTTTTAAAGGAAAAATTGGGATGAAAAGCACCCTAATTCACTCCATGGTCATGACTTTCCAAAACATATTTGACAACAACATCACCCCCTCCAAAATGATCTGTGTTCATTTGTGTTAACCTTGAAATTTCATTAGTTGGAGAGACAATTTTCTTCGTTAGAGAACCAATATCCCATACAAGAATAGTCTGATCCAATGAGGATGAAACAACCAAATCCTCCTTGGTATGCAAAGAAGCACGTGTTACAATGTACATAATGATTGTGAACAGTAAGAATAGATATGCAAGTTTTAGATTACCAGTTCCATATCCTTATTGTCTGATCATCACTTGCATTGATAATCCAAAGATACTCATTATGGAACTGAATTGTCTAGATGTAATCAATATGCCCTAGACTTGCACATGAAATCATTCACACCCAATCATAAATCTCGAAGTTGGGTTACAAGATATATCACCTCACAACTTTCCACTAGACCAAATATCCATGGGAAATTACTCAGACAATTGCAAAGTGGAAAGAAAAGTCAATTTGATCTACTTGATCCATGGCATTTTTTTCAAATATAAGAGTGAACCACACAACACATGGATGTGTTCAAGACCCCATGCTTTTCAGTTGTCACCCAGGTGTTAGAGACCCTCCTAGTCAGGATATAGAATGCATTCAATGAAGTATTGGTGAAGGTTTATTATACCATTGAAGGACCATCCTAGGGCTCAAGCATGAAAACATCCAATGAACTAGTCTATAGTCCCTTTTGTCAAAAAATACCTCTAACATGACATGGTATTCTCCTTCCAAGCCTACAACAAGCATCTAGGATCTTTTCTTTCCAACTTATAGCTATGAATTATTTGAGTGCATGGACAAGGAGCATGTTAGTATGTTAGGAAATCATAAAGAAGTCGTGACAACTCTTCATATAATTTTTAGTCATGTATGGCAGTCATGCCAACTCATCATATCATTTTCAATCATGCCAACTCTTCATATCATTTTCAATCATGACAACTTTTCATTTCATTAGAGGAAAATGTATCTAATTTACATTATATATGTGGGAAATGCCACTTAAATGTTTATTGACATTTTCGCTTATCTTCAATTGACAATGAAACTTTGTGAGCAACTCAAAAAGTGGTAGTGGATTATTTCTTGTGGTGCATGTGTGAATATCAAAACATGTATTTTCATCCAAATAAGGTTGAAATTTTGGAAAGGTACCCTTATGATGAGAGAAAATCCATCCTCTAAATGTAATGTCTCATAAAGCTTGAGTTGGCACATGTTCACAATGTCATGTTTACCAAGCTAATAAGGAAGATCCAATCATGATGCATTTTCTCCAATTCGCTACAAAATGGTTTGAGGACCATACTAAATATATTTAATCTTATGATTTTCTTGAGGTTTAAACCATTTATTATCCAATTAAAGTTAGTAAAATCTTAACATCTTTGGAAGTATCTATAGTTATGTTGCAAGGTATAAATGTGTCCCTTTTAGAAAAAGTGCATACAATAATGAATATACAATCATCCTTCCAAAGAGTAGTGGAAAATTCACTTATAAATTCCATGGATATGGATTCCCAAGGTTGTGAGGG
>ML788471.1:1031179-1042052 GCA_009831015.1 Picea engelmannii
AGTGTGTCACATGATTACCCTTATATGAAACAAGTTGCTTCTACAATCAATGCCTTCACCAATTTTACCTGTCATACCAACCAATGAGATCTTTGATTCATCACCTGAATCCGATCCCAAGTCTGTGGGTCTTGTTGTCGTTGTCACTGTTTGCATTCCCTTCTTTTCCTTGAACCACTTTGGCCTCTTCTCGGGAAGCAACTGCCAACATTTGTCCTCATCATGTCCCTCTTTCTTGCAATGCTTGCAAGAGGGCTTTCCTTCCTTCCTCATCACTGCATTTGAATTCTTTCCATGCCATTTCCTCTTGTCCTCTTTCCTTGAAGACGATGATTCCCCTGACACACCTGTTTTTCCTGCTTCAATATACGTAGCTTGAACAGAGACCTCATCAAGGTTAGTGGGTCCAAACATGAATACAGTGTTTCTAATATGCACAAGTAAACCTCCTATATACTTCATAAGAGTTTCTTGTGTTTGTAAAGGGATATCTAACATCACTGCCATTTTTCAAAATCCATCTGTATACTCTTGCACTGTTTGTCCTTTTCTTAGTTTTAAAGATTGTCATTCAATTAATGCTTTTTCTTTATATCCCAAAGGATAGAATTGTTTCCTAAGTGCAGAAATGAAGATTTTCCATGATGGAAATACATTACCCACTTGTTGCATTCCATTTTGCAACTTTCTTTTCCACCAGATGAGAGTTGTACCTGCAAGTCTCAAAGATGCCAACTTGATTTGTGTGGCCTCATCCTTGATCTGTTGCACACTGCAGTAAACCTCCATCTGCCTGATCCAATTGTCAAGTTTCTCTACATTTACTTCACCATCATATATGGGTAACTCAAATTTAACATCAAGTTTTAACAATGGCATTTCATTCTTATGCTTATAAACATGTTTCTTTCCATTAGATTTAGAACTTGAACTTGAAGAAGAAGGAGGTGAAGGAGGAATCTGAGGATGATCCTCTTCCTCTTCACTTTTTCCCTTTGAAGATTCACCCAAAACTGGTCTCTTTCATTCCAAGTAATCCTCGTACAAAAATTCCACCATCTCCGACATAGCAAGGAAAGTTTTCCGAAACTCTTTCTCATCCTGAGAAATCCCTTCTTCCGATGCCATCTTCTCGCTGTGAGAAGCTCTCTTTCTCAATCTAATTAATGGATTCTATGCAACAAGCTCGCCTTCACCATGCTGTAGCTTTTCCCTGGTTAACATGCAAAACTCAAATCTAAACGTCAACTAGCTCTGATACCACTTGATCCGGAAAGACCTTTTAATGACTGTGGTTGAGTTTTTAATTGCATGTGTTAATTAACCATTTGATAAATTATGACAGCCATATACATATATGCATATCTGAAATGAAGTAATAAACAACAAACCATAACAAGAGAAATGATAATGAAGTTCGGCACAAAATTGCCTATGTCTCCGGGCCTTTGTCTCAGTGGGGGAGGCTTCTTTATTTCTATTCAAAGCTCAAAAAGTACATCACAGCAATGTCATTAGGCTACAAGACTGATCTGGTCATGTTCTTCTAGATCTCTAGAACCCAGCAGAAGAAACGGCATGCAAAATGGATGACCGGAGCTCCCAGAAATGGCCCGCAAGCGTCTGCTCCTCAACAACTTCCCTGCATAAAAATGGCTTTGACTTGGCTTCCCTTCAACATAACTCTTCTTTGACTGTCTTCCATGGCCTCAAACAGGCCTATTTTTTATAGATCTGAAGTTGGTTATCATTCCCCAACTTCCTCCCATAATCTGGCCTCCAAAAATGCCCAATATCTCCCAAAAATGGCCAAAATCCACTATTACAGGCATAAAAATCAAAATAAAATCCAAACAAATCTTATTGTATAGTTAAAACCCACTCTGTAATTATATTTTGGTGCAGCCCCCTTCGCGCTAGCCCCCTGGTCCTATGGGAGTGCTCCACATTCTCTGTGGCTAACCTCTGCACGCTGGCCCTGAAATGAAATCCAACTCTGGTCATATTACAAGGCCATGTGTCCAGCGCACTAAAACTTTGGGTATTGGCCAAGTCATGTGGAATTCGGGTGCACCTTATCCAAGGCCCTCTGTGGTGGGTGGTGTTATGGTTATCAAGGGCTAATGTAACTGCGGGCTGGGGCTAAGCCCTAGCCCTTTCCGCCTCCAACTAGGGCTTTGTTCTAATTTAAAACAATATTTTTCCATATATATAATAAGTAACACCAGCAGAGCGGTTGGCTAGCTTGGCCCTGCCAGTCCGTAGCGTGAAGGAGGTTGGGGTTCGACTCCAGTAGAATCCATAAAAAATTTCTAAACAACAAGCCAACCAATGGGTGCCACGTCACACCTCCACAACCAATCAGACACTGCCACTTGTCAAACACTGGTTCATCCACTTGTCTACCATGTACCTATCCTGTCAGCATGCCACTATACCTACCACATCAGCTATACGACTGTACGGCCTGTACAGTCAGCCTGCCACGTGGAATGTACGGACTATACAGTCACCCTTTTTTTTTTCCCTGTTTGGGTTTTTTATCAGAATGCGATATCTTTCGCATACGGAGCCCTTTTGATGAAGTAAATATATGGCTGGAATCAGGAAGACAATATGGATGCAATGGCATTAGTTTCGTTGGATTCTGAGCACTTTCATTTTTGAGCCTTTTTTAGCCCTGATAGGCTCCTGGATCCGATTCTGGATCATGTTAATTAAGAAATTAATGAAAAAGAGGGATTCCTCATCAAAACTATAATGAAAATACATTTTATATACATTAATGTAGAACCTGAAATAAAAATGAAAAAATACTGACAAAAACCTAAAACTTTCGTTAACCAAATTGTGTACTTTGAAAGAAAATTAGGGTTTATGGTTTACATGATGAATTGATGATGGAATAAAGTGGGTGTGTCAATCCAATTTGATTCCAGAAACCCTCCCATGTCATTAAGGCATGCCAATAGTCTATCCATGACAAATTTCAATGCATACAAAAACTATTTGAAAAAATTTCAACGTTGGCCCCATTCGCAGGTCACTGTTGTCGGTGTCTAGTCCTCGTACAATTTTTGTTCCTTTTTCCTTGTTCTATGTTCCTCATTCCCCAACCATGGTTTAGTCCCCAATATCCATTATTTTTGTACAAAACATACTAATGGCATAAAATGTCCCACATAAATACCAAATTAATATATGCTACATAAGTCTTTTTTCTTTTTTCAATGACTATGTAACGAATCTCAATTCTAAGAAGATTCAAATAGGACCTAAGAAACTTAAGTTCTTTCCTCAACCATGGGTGACATAACACTATCATTCAATAGTAAAATTTTTACATTTCATTTTAAGGTGCAAGATACCAGATAGAATAAATATGCAGAACAAAAATAAAATGCTAGAAATGGCAGAATAACAGTAATATATCCAACATAATCTCCACAATAACACATAAATGATATAAGAACAACAACAGAAATAGCACTTTGATTCAGAAAGCAATGTTCACAGGCCTCTTCGAGGGGGCAACCTCCAATTGAGCATATCTCTGTTACAATAATCTCCAAGCTAGGGTTTTCATGCCCTCGACCCTTATTTATACTAAATATGTCTATCTTGAGAAGCATCTAAAGGAAGATCCTTCTAGAAGAGGAAGCTTCTATTAGGTCTTCTTACACCCGCCTTATTCTATTTTATTGAAAGGCCTTATTAATATTGATCTTTATTACATCTGAAAATATTGATCTACCTATGTGTGGGTTAGGACCCTAACATGTCCGCCCCCTTAAAAACAACCTTGTCCTCAAGGCTTGAGATGTGGAAACTGCTGCAAAATGGTAACTGGTTCCCAAGTGGCATCTGCTGGGTTTGTATCTTTCCACTGGAGTAGAACTTCCTTGATGGTTCTCTAACACAGGCAATGCTCATGCTGGTCCAAAACTACTTCTGGCTATAGCCAAATGGATCCTTCTTCTGCTAACTTGGGAAGGTTGGTTTGAATTTGGCACCTAGTTCTAGTCACCTTCTTTAAGCATGAAACATGAAAAATTGGATGTAGCTCCGACTGACTGGGCAGAGCTAACTGATATGTGACTTATCCCACATGCTTGAGAACTGTATAAGGACCATAAAATTTGGGTGCTAGCTTCTGACAATGCTCGGCCTTGAGGGAAGTTTTCTTGTATCGTTGTAGTCGCAGAAACACTTGATCCCCTTCTGCAAATTGACGTTCAAAGCGACCTTGATCTGCTTGTTGCTTCATGCAATTTTGTGCCATGACCAAGTTCTCTTTAAGGGTACAAAGAATATCATCTTGGGCTGTAAGTGTTTGGTCAACCACCTGGACCTTCGAGGTACCCGGTAAGTATGAGAGAACTGAAGGTGGCTTCTATCCATATACCGCTTCAAAAGGAGTCATGCGAGTAGCTGTATGGTAGGAAGTGTTGTACCACCATTCGGCTAGGGGTAGCCATTGAGCCCACTGATGTTGTTTTTCAGAGGAAAAACACCTTAGATATGTTTCCAAACACTTGTTGACAACTTATGTTTGACCATCATTCTGGGGATGATAAGTTGTGCTGAGATGCAATTGGGTGCCCTAGAGCTTAAACAGTTCTTTCCAAAAATTGCTTGTGAAAGTTGGGTCACGATCAGAAACAATAAAGTGCGGCATGCCATGAAGTTTGAATACCTGGTCCATGAAAAGTTGAGCCACCGTGGATATAGTAAATGGGTGTTGAAGAGTGCAAAAATGAGAATACTTGGAAAGGTGATCCACAACTATCATTATGACTGATTTATTCCCTGATTTGGGTAAGCCGGTAATAAAGTCCATAGAGATATCCTTCCAAATAGCTGGTGGAATTGGAAGCGGTTGTAGTGTGCTCATAGATTTGATTGTTTCTCCCTTGTTGCATTGACACACCTCACATTCAGTGAAAAAATTATGGATGTCCTGTTTCATACCATCCCAAAAAAAAGAACGTTTGATTATGTCATATGTTTTGGTGAACCCTGAGTGCCCTACTGTGGGTGTAGCATGAAGCTCAAAAAGTACGGTGGATTTAATCTTTGATTGTTTACTTAAGTACAAATGGTCTTTGTATCGAAGCTCATCTTGGAGCCAAGAGTGCCCTGGGGAGCCAGAGCCTTGGTCTGCAATTGCTAGATCAGATGTGAAATTTTGGGATCTTGAAGCCATTCTTGGCGCACAACTTGTAGCCAATCGGGTAGAATGAAGGAAAGAGAAAAAAGGGATCCTTCTTCTTCATATTTTCGGGATAGTGCATTCGCCACTACATTGTCTTTGCCCTTCTTTTAAATGATCTCATAATCATAACCAAAGAGATTAGTCACCCATTTTTGTTGCTCCTGGGAGGAAATGTGTTGTTCCAGAAAGTACTTGAGGCTTTTATGGCCAATCTTGATTTGGAAGCGTTGCCCCAAGAGATAAGGGAACCACAGCTCAACGGCATGTAGAATAGCCAACATTTCCTTTTCGTAAATGGGTTTTCCCAGATTCCTTTCAGACAGTTGCTTGCTGGTGAAGGTCAAAGGTCGACCCTCTTGCATAAGAACAATGCTGATTCCTTTCCCTGAGGCATCACATTCCAATACAAAGGTCTTTGTGAAATCAGGAAGGGCCAGAACCGGAGTGGTGCACATGGTTGTCTTCAAGGTTTGAAAATCTTGAGCAGCAAATGGAGTCCACGTGAAAGAGTTCTTTTTGAGGAGAGCAGTGAGAGGTCCTGCAATCTTTCCATAGTTCTTAACAAACTTGCGATAATACCCTGTTAAGCCCAGAAATCCACGCAAGCTTTTGAGAGTTTTTGGGTGCGGCCAATCTTGCATAGCTTCAATCTTTTTCGGATCCACCCTGACGCCATCCTTTCCAACCATATGACCCACGTATTCTAATTCGGAGGCACCAAAAGCACATTTAGACTGTTTCAGGAAAAGTTGGTGCTGGGAGAGGAGATGGAGAACTTGATCCACATGAGTAAGATGGTCTGTCCAGGTTTTTCTATAGATGAGGATATCATCAAAGAAAACTAAGACAAAATTATGGAGAAAGGGACGGAAGACATGATTCATGAGGCTTTGGAAGGTGGAGGGGGCATTACACAAGCCAAAGGGCATGACCAAAAACTCATAGTGGCCCTCATGAGTGCGAAAGGTTGTCTTGGGAATGTCTGCCTCTTTCATACGTATCTGGTGATAGCCCGAGCGAAGATCAATTTTAGTAAAGAATTGGGTGCCACTCAATTCATCCAGGAGGTCATCAATGATAGGAATGGGAAATTTGTCTTTAATGGTCAGTTTGTTGAGGGCACGGAAGTCAGGACACATTCTCCAAGAACCTTGTTTCTTTAGGACCATGACTACAAGAGAAGATTAAGGACTCGTACTAGGGTGGATAACGCCTGCATTAAAGAGTTCCTGGACCATTTTCTCAATTTTATTTTTTTGTGAAAAGGGGTGGCGATATGGACAGATATTGGGAGGAAGGCTTCTGGGTACAAGGGGAATGGAATGATCATGTACACCGTGGGAGGGAGGGAGACCTTGGGGAGTGGAAAATACCATTTGATGTTTAGAAAGGAGATCTTGGAGGTCATGCGGCACTAGGGGTGTCTATGTTGCTTGAATGGCATGGAGTTGGGCAATGACACCAGAATGACCTTTTCTGAGTAGCTTTTCCATGCGATGGGAACTAATGACCTCAGGTGAACCAACAGTGATGCCTTGGAATTTATATTGGTGGCCTTCTTGGTCAAATTGCATGGTTAATGCCTTAAAATCCATGAGAATGGGACCCAAAGTTCTTAGCCAGTCTGCACCCAACACAATGTCACAACCACCCATGTCGATAGCAAACATATGGGATTTTAGGTGGTAGCCACCGATTTGGAGACGCACATTTTCACAGCGCCCTCCACATTTCATGGAACCACCATTGGAAATCATGATTTGGAAATTATTGACAGCATGGATGTAGCAATGAGTTTCTTGGGCAATGCGGCGATGAATAAAATAATGGGTGCTTCCACTATCAAGCAGAATGATGACCTTCTGATGCTTGATGTAACCAATTAACTTGAGGGTTTGGGGAGCGGAAAAGCTAGTGAGAGCATTGAGGGAAATGACGGGTTCTACTTCGGGAGGGTCTGAGGGAGGGGTTATGTCAGTGATTTCAGGTGACTTAGACACAAGGGGAGTTTCAACATCCTCTTCTGAAATATCCTCAGAGATGGCCATAAAAAAAATTTGTTCCTTACACTTGTTGCCCGGAAAATATTTGTCATCACAATTATAACAAAGGCCTTTGAGTTGGTGTTCATCCATTTTAGCCTTGGTCAATTTTTGGATTTTTAATGGGGCAAAGGGAGTAGTGGGAGTGACGGGTTTAGGGTGAGGGATAAAGGAGGGTTTTCGGTTTTGAGATGATACAACCTGTTGTGCTTCTTTAGCTATTTTAGTAGCCTCCACCCAAGTCAAGGGTCAAGCCATGAGGACATGGGCCCGAATCTCCTCCTTGAGGCCACTGATAAAACACTCTCGAAAGAAAGCATCAGTCATGCCCTCTGTTCGAAAATCCAGGTGCTCAAAGACAGCTATGAAGTATTCTACTATTTTGGATTGTTTCAACTTTGTCAAATGGCCCAAATGGTTGGTGTCCGTGTCAAAGCATTCATAATGCTCAATCACAAATTGATTCCAAGCAATATACCCTTGGCGGGAAGTTTTTCTCCATTGGCACCATTGCCAACGTTCTTGATCTAGCTGGAGAACACCATACTAGAGTTTGGCCAAGTCATCTGTAATGCCGTATAAAGAGAAATAATTTTCCATTTGGGTTACCCAACCAGTGGGGTCTGATCCATCAAATTTGGTCACGTCCACCCGCGGAAGGTGTATGTCACATTGAAAGTGATGGGACTGAAAGGTATGGGAATGGGAGGAAGTTTTGCCTTCATTCTTTGGAGGTGCTTCAGAGAAATGGTCATCTGTAAGGATCTTCAGTTTGGTGCAGAGTGATGCAAAGATAGATTCAATATGGGTGGTCAGTTCTTGTTTGACTTCCTCCATTTAGGACTGCATGGTTGTATTTATGGTAGAATTGATGGACGAATCGATGGAGACAACAGTAGCACTGAGTTGTTTCACTTCTTTTTGGGTTTTGAGGAAACCAGATTGCATGGTGTTGAAGTGAGCTTATAGGTCTTGGCTACGGGTATGGGCCATGAGGATGGGTGAACTGAAAAGGGGCGGGCGGGGTCAAAAATTTTGCCGAAAAATGATATGGATGAATGTGAAAAGGGTGGAGAGATGAATCCAATGGAATAGGTCTCAAATAATGGTGAAAAAAATTCCATATTTTTTTTTTTTTAACATTTGCAGAGTTATACTTCGGTTTGAAGAATACTGCAGTGATGAAAGCCCCAAATGATTAACCAGAAAGATATGTGTATTTACTTGGCAACCCGAACACAGTTGCGCGACAATAGATCTGGTCTATTTTAATTTGTTTATGTTTCTGTCCCCCAAGGGTTAGGTATTCAAGGGTTCTACAGACAAGGGTTTTCCCTGTCCTATACCTCTCTGATATACATGCAGGGTCCAACAGTAGTACTCGGCCCAATATCTCAGGGCACTAACTAAAAAGGATAGACCGTACCCTTAGCCGTACTACCCAACTACCCAGGTACTAGAGAGTATCTTCCCGAGTGCTGTTCTCGGTGAAACTATAGTAGTCCGACGACCGATAGGTTTATCTAGAGAGGGATTCAAGAAATCTAGGTTGATCCGTACACAAGTGCTATCTGATGCGCTACCACTCGAAGGGTACCAACAGGGGTTACAAGGGTGGTCAACAAATGTGCGCTTAAGAACCACTTGTATTTCCTGCATGTATGAATCCATCAACCGTGGGTTTATGCACGTAACGACAGATCTCTGTGGCTTAAATACGGTGGAATACGTCTCTACCCTAAAAAACAATTCCCATAATTTCTGCCAAGGAAAGTGCTATGATACCACTTGCAAGATACCAGATACAATAAATATGTAGAACTGAAATAAAATGCTAGAAATGGTAGAATAACAGTAATATATCCAGCATAATCTCCACAATAACACAGAAATGATATAAGAACAACAACAGAAATAACACTTTGATTCAGAAAGCAATGTTCACAAGCCTCTTCAAGGGGGCAACCTCCAATTGAGCAGTTCTCTGTTACAATAATCTCCAAGCTAGGGTTTTCATACCGTCGACCCTTATTTATACTAAATATGTCTATCAAGAGAAGCATCTAGAGGAAGATCCTTCTAGAAGCGGAAGCTTCTATTAGGTATTCTTACATCCACCTTATTCTATTTTATTGAAAGGCCTTATTAATATTGACCTTTATTACATCTAAATATATTGATCTACCTATGTGCGGGTTAGGACCCTAACATAAGGCATCATGTGTACTGAGGGCTTGAGCCACCACAAAGGAAACATACCAAGAATATTTGTCTTATGAACAAGATATGGTACTATCCATTTTGAGGTTTAGCATAGAGATTGTTCTTATAGAATACACTACATTGCACCATAATATAATCCCTACACTCCTTGCAAACTATGTAACACCATTCAAATTAGACACAATATTCTTGCGACGAATTAGCTATACTATCAACGAACTTTTTTCATCGATAGTATAGCAAATTCGTCGCAAGATTATTACATTTGTCTCTCTTGCGACGATATCAAATGATTCTTGGATTCATTTCATATTTGTTTTATCAACTGGAAATCTCAATTTGATACTTTGCAAGATACCTGGACCTTCAGTCAAATACAAATATGAAACTTGGAATCAATAACATATCTACTAGAACATATGAAAAATAGAATTTATTGTTTCCATGATGAATTAATGATGGAAGAAAGTGGGTGTGTCAGTCAAATTTGAGTCCAAAAACCCTCCCATATCATAAGGCATGTGAATAATCTATCTAGGTCAAATTTCAATGCATATAGATACAGTTTGAAAACATTTCAACGTTGGCCCCATTCACATGTCACTGTTTCCTGCCTCTAGTATCTTGATGGTGTTAATTAAGAAATCAACGAAAAAGAGGGATTTTTCATCACAACTATGATGCAAATACATTGTATATACATTAATGTATAACCTGCAAGATAAATGAATAAATACTAACGAAAACCTAAAACTTGCATCAACCAAATTGTGTATTTTGAAAGAAAATTAGGGTTTATGGTTTACATGATGAATTGATGATGTAAGAAAGTGGGTGTGTCAGTAAAATTTGAGTCTAGAAAACCTCACATATCATTAAGGCGTGCCAATAGTCTATCCATGATAAATTTCAGTGCATACAGAAACTGTTTCAAAAAATTCAACGTTGGCCCCATTCGCAGGTCACTGTTGTCGGTGTCTAGTCCTCGTACAATTTCCATTCCTTGTTCCTTGTTCTATGTTCCTCGTTCCTCGTTGCTCATTCCTCATTCCTCATTCCTCGTACCTTGTTCCTCATTACCCATTCCTTGACCATGGTGTAGTCCCCAAGATCCATTATTTTTGTACAAAACATACTAATGGCATAAAATGTCCCACACAAAGACTAAATTAATATCCTCTACATAAGTATTTTGTCTTTTTTCAATGAATATGTGTTTATGGATAAATCCGTAAGTGCGGACACAAACTGATCTCCCTAGATCCACCTGGATCTAGAACAAAACATGACAGAATAGGACGCTTTCCTTAAGTTTTAAATATTGAATTTACTAAGATGCAAGAATAAGTAACATACCTTATAATCGCTTCCTATAGTCTCTGTTGCTCCCGCT
>ML788471.1:1047829-1062934 GCA_009831015.1 Picea engelmannii
TCTTTATAAGGTTTTTACATAGGAAAATGCAACTTCTTTTCTCAGGAAAAGTTCTTCTTCCTTCTCTCTTCAGGAACTCAGGCCACTGTGACCCCTCTAAAGGCAATAGATAGTTTTACATCATTAACGATCATAGGGATGACAAAAATAATGTGTAACACTATGTAACAAATATCAATTCTAAGAATATTCAAATATGACCTAAGAACCTTAAGTTATTTCCTTAACCATGGGTGACATAACATTATCATTCAATAGTAAAATTGTTACATTTCATTGTAAGGTATCATGTGTATTGAGGGATTGAGCCACCACAAAGGAAACATACCAAGAATATTTGTCTTATGAAAAAGATATGGTACTATCCATTTTTAGGTTTGGCATAGAGATTGTTCTTATAGACTACACTACATTGCACCATAATATAATCCCTACACTCCTTGCAAAACTTGTAACACCATTCAAATTAGACACAATATTCTTGCGACGAATTAGCTATACTATTAACAAACCTTTTTTGTTGATAGTATAGCAAATTCGTCACAAGATTATTTACATTTGTCTCTCTTACGACGATATCAAATGATGCTTGGATTAATTTCATATTTGGTTTATCAATTGGAAATATCAATTACATACTTTGCAAGCTAGTTGGACCTTCAGTCAAATACAAATATGAAACTTGGAATCATTAACATATCTACTATAACATATGAAAAATAGGGTTTATGGTTTCCATGATGAAATGATGATGGAAGAAAGTGGGTGTGTCAGTCGAATTTAAGTTCAAAAACCCTCCCATATTGTTAAGGCATGCGGATAGTCTATCTAGGTCAAATTTCAATGCATACATATGCAGTTTGAAAACATTTCAACGTTGGCCCCATTCACATGTCACCGTTGCCTGCCTCTAGTATCTTGATGGTGTTGATTAAGTAATCAATGAAAAAGAGGTATTTTTCATTACAACTATGACGCAAATACATTGTATATACATTAATGTAGAACCTGAAAGAAAAATGAATAAATAATGATGAAAACCTAAAACTTGCGTCAACCAAATTGTGTACTTTGAAATAAAATTAGGGTTTATGGTTTACATGATGAATTGATGATGGAATAAAGTGGGTGTTTCAGTCAAATTTGAGTCCAAAAACCCTCCCATATCATTAATTCATTTCAATAGTCTATCCATGACAAATTTCAATGCATACATAAACTATTTGAAAAAATTTCAACATTGGCCCCATTCGCAGGTCATTGTTGTCGGTGTCTAGTCCTCGTACAATTTTTGTTCCTTGTTCCTCGCTCCGTGTTCCTCGTTCCTCGTTCCTTGTTCCTTGATGATGGTGTAGTCCCCAAGATCCATTCTTTTTGTACAAAACATACTAATGGCATAAAATGTCCCACACAAAGACCAAATTAATATCCGCTACATAAGTCTTTTGTCTTTTTTCAAAGACTATGTAACGAATCTCAATTTTAAGAACATTCAAATAGGACCTAAGAACCTTAATTTATTTCCTTAACCATGGGTGACATAACACTATCATTCAATATTAAAATTGTTACATGACATTGTAAGGCATCATGTGTACTAAGGGCTTGAGCCACCACAAAGGAAACATACCAAGAATATTTGTCTTATGAACAAGATATGGTACAATACATTTTGAGGTTTGGCATAGAGATTGTTCTTATAGAATACACTACATTTCACCATTATAGAATCCCTACACTCCTTGCAAATCATGTAACACCATTCAAATTAGACACAATATTTTTGTGACGAATCAACTATACTATCAACGAACTTTTTTCGTCCATAGTATAACAAATTCGTCACAAGATTATTTACATTCGTCTCTCTTGCAACGATATCAAATGATGCTTGGATTCATTTCATATTTGGTTTATCAACTAGAAATCTCAATTTGATACTTTCCAAGCTAGTTGGACCTTCATTCAAATACAAATATGAAACTTGGAATCATTAACATATCTACTAGAACATATGAAAAATAGGGTTTATGGTTTCCATGATGAATTGATGATGGAATAAAGTGGGCGTGTCAGTCAAATTTGAGTCCAGAAAACCTCCCATATCGTTAAGGCATGCAAATAGTCTATCCAAGTCAAATTTCAATGCATACAGATACAATTTGAAAACATTTCAACGTTGGCCCCATTCGCATGTCACTATTGCCCGCCTCTAGTATCTTGATGGTGTTGATTAAGAAATCAACTAAAAGAGGGATTTTTCATCACAACTATGATGCAGATACATTGTATATACATTAATGTAAAACCTGAAAGAAAAATGAAGAAAGATTGACGAAAACCTAAAAATTGC
This sequence comes from Picea engelmannii, assembly GCA_009831015.1. NCBI lineage: Eukaryota > Viridiplantae > Streptophyta > Pinopsida > Pinales > Pinaceae > Picea > Picea engelmannii. The sequence goes on from ML788471.1 coordinate 1,050,183, forward strand.
GTCAACCAAATTGTGTACTTTGAAAGAAAATTAGGGTTTATGGTTTACATGATGAATTGATGACGGAAGAAAGTGGGTGTGTCAGTCAAATTTGAGTCCAAAAACCATCCCATATCATTAATACTAGGCATGCCAATAGTCTATCCATGACAAATTTCAGTGCATACATAAACTGTTTGAAAAACTTTCAACGTTGGCCCCATTCGCAGGTCACTGTTGCCGGTGTCTAGTACTCATACAATTTCCGTTCCTTGTTCCTTGTTCTGTGTTCCTCATTCCTCATTCCTTGTTCCTTGTTCATTGTTCCTTGTTCCTTGACCATGGTGTAGTCCCCAAGATCCATTATTTTTTTACAAAACATACTAATGGCATAAAATGTACCACACAAAGACCAAATTAATATCCACTACATAAGTCTTTTGTCTTTTTTCAACGACTATGTAATGAATCTCAATTCTAAGAAGATTCAAATAGGTAACAATATTGATGAAATATTATACGATCATGATGGTATAAAAATTAAAGAGCTTCTCTTGGTTTCAAGAATAATTTATCCTCTACTGAACAAGGTCAACCACGTGAAGGTGGAAGCTCATGTGTCCCCTCCCCTCTCCCTCACATCACTCTCAATTGATTCCCAAAACCCAATATATAAAATAGAAAATAATCGAAAGTAACATCCTATTAAGATCCATGCATAGAAACTACAAAAACAAAAATTAATGAAGGTACATGAAATTATGTGTTTCTAAATGATATTTTTTGTCTACCACGTACTTTAGTATATTGGCAACTATTTTCGGGTTTCAAATAATAATTAAACAACATATAACATAGGATATAAAAACGTCACATAAAACTTAAAAACATGTAATTAACCCATGACATTAAAAGTAAATTATTTTAACAGAATAATTCATACAAATTAAAATATTATATAGTCACGTACCTAATCCAACCTCAAAATCTGTGTAATCATCCTTATTCTCTATCTTGATCTTCTTCATCGAACTCAACATATGTATCATCATCCGGTTCTGAAACAATTTTGAAAGGATTGATGATATCATCATCGTCATCAATATCATTTTCGAGCATATTTTCATCGACATCATCATCAAGAATTGCACTATTGTCTCCTCGCTTGGATCATGATCTTCTTCGTTTTCTTCATCTGTTGACCCTCCATGATCTTCTGGCTCTGTCTGATCTATCGAATCATCTTCTTGATCTTCAGTATCATCTTCTTCCTGTAAATGAGTATACTTAATTAGCCTTCTTCTTGGATCATATCTAACAACAAATGACCAATCCATTTCACTAGGAACATTTGAGTAAAAGACCTATTCACATTGGCTTCGAAAAATGTAGCGATCATGTCCTCTTTCAAACACCGTTGTTTTAATTATTGGAAATATGTTGTCATGTTGAATAACAGTTCTTTCCTCATTGCATTCATGCATTCATAACCTATACCATTTGAAATCGAACAAAACTAATTTGAAGGAATTAAAGTCACACTCAAGTATATCGTTTAAATACCCATAGTATCTATTTTCAGATTCTCGGGGATGTCTGTCACTCCTAGAGGAAACATTAGTGACCTGGAATACTGCAGTTATCCCACTATCATAAGTTTTCTTGGTTTCATCCAATTGTTTGATGTGGAATTTACGACCATTGCACCACATAGCCTTGTGGTGTTTCAACTGCAATATGTCAGATATGTAAAAGATGCATTGTCAATTAATAAATTAACATATATTTATATAACTTCAAAAGTATCTGAAAAATACAGTACACATGTAGTCACATTAATATAATATAAAATAATTGAATAAAATGGGTGAATTTTCTTACTTGTCCATCTTTCAAACCATATGCTAAATCAATTTCCCTTTGCACAACATTGGCATCTCTGTTACGATGAGCTTCTCTAACCAATTCAGACAATCATTTCCATGATAACCTACCTTCATTATGTTGTTTACATCTTTCAATCCATACATTCATCCAGTCAAGATTATTTGCAATGTATAAATGCAGTGCTTCCCACTCTTGAGCAACTGAATCAAAAAAACATAATTCATCAATATCAAATATTAGTTATAACGTACAATATGCAGGTAATTATAAATATTTATAATTTATTAAATAAATTATATTAATATATTAATGAGTATGATCATATACACAAAAAACAAAACTTTATATGTATTATTAATATAAATTTTCACAATTATTAATATATCACCTCTCATTTTTTTCATTCTACCTTGCCCCAACAGATGCTCTTGATCTTCAATTTTTTTGATGGAGTTCACATCCCAAATGCGATCCACTACATGCATAGTTGGCACTGCTAATTTAGGAATATACTGACTAATATACACCATGGATTGATATACCATATATCCCTCCACTATAGAACCCTCAAGATGTGCTCTTTATCTAACCAATGCCTTCAATGGTTTCAAGTGCCTCTCCACCATCCACATTGACCTTGTGTGAACAGGTCCACAAATTTCAATATCCTCAACTTGGTGTATGAGGTAGTGTCCTTGTGCATTGAAAAATGTAGGAGGTATATACTTTTTCATTTCACACATTAGTCACAGAATTTCTCTCTTCCAATACTTTATATCATCTTCATGGATTTATTTCAATGACAACCATCTACATGAGATCATGACACAAGAAAATAACATGTTTCAACATAACATAATATAATATATTACATTACAAGTAAAACATGTGTCATTAAGTACAACAATAATTTGAAAGAACATTTTGCATATAAATCACAACTACTTACCTCATGTATTTTCCAAGATCATATATAACTTGTTTGACATTGTTGTCAAAGTCGTTTGGGAGAGATAGTGGTAGAACATATTGTAACAACAAAATGAATCGTTATTTGTTTCGACCAAAAAAAAATCTATAAGGCCAATATATATAAATATGTATACCAAAATTGTTACCTTAATGAATGTATGCCAATCATGTGTTTTTACCCCACTAAATTCACCTTTCTTCATTAAGATATTTTTTATGTTTGAACCAAAACCCACGGGAAATTTAATTCTTTGAATGACCTCTTTTACATCATAACTTTGTTGCTCTGTTAATAACCATGGAAGGTTATTTCGGTCTAGTACTCCATCTAATCTATTTGAATATTGGATCACACTTTGCATTGCATGATTGGCTTCCTGAATGTCAGTACAAATTTTGACAATTTTTTCTTTGTCCTTCCCACCATCTATGATTCACCATAATGTTTCAGTCACATTCTTCCTGATATGCATTATATCAAACAAATGAGCTATTTTTAGCTCCTCATAGTAGGGAAACCTCATGAATTGAGAAGGATAACATTTCATTCATTGTGGAATCCCATTATTATTAACGTCATGATGATTGTGGCCTTCATGAAGCATAAAAGAAATCACAAAAATAATTATCAAATACGGTAAAATAAATTCAATGATTAAAATAAACATTCAAAACATTACATGATCTACGATACATTATGAAATTGAGTACCTTGACTATTTCTATTATATTCCAACCTCCATATGTGAGGTGTCATTCTTCGTGGTTTTAAACCAGTCTCTTCTTTCCCATTGAAAAGATGTTTTTCAGTATTACGATACCTATGGTTCTTAGGAAAAGGTGCCTATACTCATCAAACACCATCTTTCCTAAACTTTTTCAATGACGATACTTCATCTTAGGGCCACAAACTGGACATGCAAATTTACCCTTTGTTTGAAGACCTACAACAAATGGATTAATGTCAATTATACAATGAGATTATTTAAAAATTAAAATGCACCATGATAACATTAACATATTATATAGTATTAAAGAGAAATATTAGAATGATACAGACCACAAAAATGTGTTTGTCCAAGGGCATCATGAATTGTCCATAAAAGTATTCCACGGAATTTAAATTTCTTCTCCCCAATTGGTTTACATATGTCATACATTGTGATGCCAGCCCATAACTTTAGTAGCTTGTCGATAAGAGGCTCGATATATAAATTCATATCTTTAACCTGGTACTTACCTAATTGTTTGAAATTACACATAATTACTATAAGAATTATATCATGTAATATATATAATTAAATAAATAAACAAAAGATATTATGCAAAAATTGAAACAAATGAAAATGTTAAATTCAAAAAATTAATGTAAATAAATACCTAGAACAATCATTGTCAACATTATGTTTTCCCTCTTTATTGACATCCAAGGAGGAATGTTATTGTTGATAACAAAAATAGGCCACACTGAGTAAATAGACCTAAGCTCTATGAATGGATTAACACCTTTAGCTGCCAATGAAAGCCTAACATTACGAGGTTCATCTTTGAGATCTGCCCATTTTTCCTTAATTTCCCTAAATGCAGAACCAACGACAGGCATTCAAAGAACACCATCTCCACTTCTCTTACGTAAATGGTAATCCATATATTTTGCTATGCTTTTGCACCTGAACAATCATTGCAAACGTGGAATTATGGGAATATGATGAAGAACCTTTCGAGGCACCCTTTTTGTTACTTGATCGGTTCGATATCTATTGATAAGACATTGCGAACATTCTGTTTTCGAAGCATCTTGTCCATAATATATAAAATGGTCATTAGGACATGCATCTATAGTTTCATAATCCATTCCAATGTCTTTCATAATGGCACATGCAAACCTCGATATGTGTGAGGTAAAATATTTGATGATGGCAACAAAAATTTACCTAACAATCTACCACATAACAAATAACTAGTTAAAGTAAGAATATTAATCGTAAGAATTGCATTCTTATTTTACACATTAATTAACACTAAAAACAAATAGAAAAAAAAAAAACATTTATGTATAATATGAGATGAAACATATTACATAACTTAGGATCTATGTCATACAAGTGTTTGACAAATTATTCATATCCTTTAAGTTCACTAGCAACAATGTAGCAGAGAGAATATTTGCTCTTGATCCTTCATAAAGTCATTTATTTGCCTTTTCCAATAGAGGTTCATCATAAATACTAGCATTTTCCCCATCTTCATCCTGCTGCGAAAACAAATATTGGATCATTTGATTTATCCCATCATATTCTTCCATGGGATCATTAACTTGATTTTTCCCATCATATTCTTCCATGAGATCCTCATTTGCTTTCATGATGTTCCTCAGCTTGTACAACATCATTTCTACTAATACTTGGTGCAATATTCTTTGAAAAGTTAGAAGTCAAATCTAACTTTATAATTACAAACAATCATGCAAAATTAGTGTATACTATAACAAAAATTCAAACAATATATATACATATACATATATATATATATATATATATATATATATATATATATATATATATATATATAATTTTATATAAAATTGACAAAAATAAAAAAGGATAATGAATATATAGCTAATTACCATGGGACGATATTCATTCTATCCACCATCAATGTGCCCATATTTCCTACAATGTTTTGTAGTTGTTGCTATTAAAATTCTTACGGGACGTATGAGGCAACATTTTTTACAAGGGAAATAACATCTACCATCACCCTTTTCACCCGCTTTACTTTTTTCCCCACCTCTAACTACATTCTGCGACATTCTTTCGTGCAACTTTTGCACAAAAATACCCTTTCGGAATCATCGTTGTTATAGCAAGATTGTCGCAACATCTTTAAATCAACAAATATTTATAGTTCAATTTTAGGTCACAATCGTCACAATTGTGACGACCGTGACCTAAACTATTTATTTTTTATTACCTATTTATTTGTCATTTTTAACAGTCACTTTTAACGTTAGGTCATTCGTCGCTCAAGTGATGAATGTTGACCATATTAATTTAGACAAAGTACATTCGTCGCTCTTGCGACAAACGTTGACCATATTAATCTAGACAAAGTACATTCATCGAGATAGAGATGAATACAGGGTGGATTTAGAAAAAAATGAATAATTGAACTTTTTCTCTTGAATATTGCGACGAAAGAATACTTTCGTCGCAAGTGGTTGTCGCAAATTTTTCAATATGTAGTAGTGAATTGATTTCTAATTTTATTAGTGAGTGTTGTTTGTTTCTCTATTTGTCCATAGATTTTTTTTGTTCTTTATTTGGTGCGGCCAACATTGACCCTTGTCGTTCACATAGGATTCAAGGGCTACCTCCAAAAGATCTGGAAGATTACGTTCCTTTGCTTCCTAACTCACCAGAGGGTTCTCCAAAAGGAATAGTCAATAACAACGTAGCCTCTGAGATTGGAAGTTCTACTCCATTAGAGGAGTCAATACTTCCGATAAACCCGTTATTGAGTATCAGACAAGATCCAATTTTTCTCCAGCTAAATTCATCAGGAGACATTGTTACTAAAGATGATACTAGAATATGTATTGGGCCTCATGTGAATTCTGGTGTAGATGATCCTATTTTTCAAAGTGAAGCATTTAGGACTCTGGTTCACACTGCAAGAAATTTTGATCCTAGCTCTTCTGGTCCTAGTCGTACTCTTTGGAGAACTTCTTCGGGACAAGATATTTTTGATAAATCAAGAATGAGCCATTTACGCTCGAGAAATTCTAATAAACCTATGGAATCACATACACCTGCGACTTCTACTACCTATACAGTCCCTTTGGATCATTTTACTATCACGACCAATAATTTTGTCATGGTGTCAGACCAATTGTTGGTTGGTTCTCACTTAATTCTTCCTCTCCAGTTCACTAACTCTATCATGGTCCCACAAGCTACACATATTTCTACCGGAAATGTGGTAATCACTCAACTTCTTATTGGAACACTACTTCCTCTTAGATCAAATCCCTCACTTCTACCTGGGTATAATGATTTGAATGTTTCCATTCCTAATCTTGCCCAGAATCCATCAGGAGGGTCTAATCTTTTTGTTCCTCCTGGGTACAATTTTGTTAGTAATTTCGTTCCTACACCTACCTAGGTTCTCTCCAGGGGGCCTTATGTTCCTCCTCCACCTTCTCTTAGAGGATATAATCGTCCTAGCCCTAGTAGCTCCAATCAAGTTGGATGCACTAGTCATTTTGTTGCTTCTGGTTTTCAGATTCCTATTGGAGGTCAACCTCAAGTTGGGGCGAAACCTCAAGTTTGGGGGAAACATCAAGCTGGAGGCCATAACCTAGTTTATGGGAAAATTATACCTACATTAAAATATCAACCTTGGAATTCTCCTTTCCAAGGTAATCAACAACCGTCTGGGGGGGAAACATCCTCAAGTTAATTCTTTTGTACCCCCTAATCTCAGACAACCATATCCAGGTTCTATGAATCCTACTTGGGGTCAAAATTTTCATTCTAATACTCCTTTCCAAGGAAGCTTACCTAATAAACCAACCCATGTTGGCTATTCGACTCAAAATCCTCCACCACCAAATTTGTCAAGACTATCTAACTATCTACAGACTGATTATGGTCCTACTGGTATACCTATGGGACTACCTCCTCAAAACTACCAGTTTCCTCAAGTGAACAGACAATTGTTGTTTCTTGCTACTTTGGATTTACCAGATCTATCTAGGATTTTGAATGATCCTATTTTTCATTCTCCTTATTGGCCCATCATACCGACCAAATTACCATCATACATCCCTAAGTTTGATGGCCAATCGGGAGAGGACCCAAATAATCACGTCATGACTTTCCATATTTGGTGTTCATCTAATTTATTGATGGATGAATTCATTAGATTATGAATTTTCCAATGAACTCTTATGGGTTCGACAACCAAATGGTATATTGAGTTACCATGAGGATTCTTTAATGAATTCAATACCTTGTCCATGGAATTCGTAACTCATTACCAATTGCCAATTCGATATGAGACAGGAACTGAAATTTTGAGTTCATTTAAATAATCCTCTTCTACTCACATTTCCGATCACATTCATGAGTGGAGGAGGAGAAGACGCTTAATCAAAGTTCCCCTTCCTAATCAACTATTGGCCGGGTGGTTTACTAAATCTCGTATTGTTCCTATAGCTCGTGATTTTTCCATGGGTGGTGTCGTCACTAAAGAGCAGGAGATTAGTCGTGATCAATATATGGATCTCATTTATTTGCAAACGGACACACTATATGACTTAATTCCTGATGTTCCCCATCCATCTACGAATCCTACCCTAACACCTTCAGTAGATTCTCACGCTGTTGATGGTGTGATTGGCATATTTCATGTTGAGACTCAATATAAACAATCCATTCATGCCAATCCCAAGTCTACTACTTCTAATGTAAAAAATACTCCTAATTCAACTCCTTCCCCTGGTAAAACCTATGAAGTTAATTCGGTTCAATCTACACCTACCGGTAAAAATAAAAATAAAAAGAAAGGGAAGGGTAGGAATAAGGAGGAAAAAAATAATAATAATAAATCTGAGAAACCCAAGACACATCATGTTGATGAAAAAGACAAGCGTAAACCCCGTTATCCTTGCCTTATATTTGGTGAGGATTGTTATACGAAATATTGTCCACGACGTGCTGAGGTTACTAAGTTCTTGCAAGGGACCGAGACACCTCCTACACCCATCGTCTTGTCACAACCATTTCCTTCTCAAAAACATGCCCAATTGGTCATTCATGACCATCCTTCTCCCTCTACCACATCTTATGTACTTATGTGTACTGGTGACTCCAAGAAGGACAAAGTTGCAGTCGCAACTCACGCCAAAGATTATTCTCCTTCGAAAGAGAAAGTTGATGATTCACCACCTCTGTTGTTTCAACCTCCTCCACCAAATTCACCTCCAAACGGTCCTCTTCATCTCGAACGACCAAGCCTAGATACAGTTCTTTGTCCTCCTCTCAATGGAATTTTTCAAAAGTCCTCAATTAGTCCTCACGCATGTGATTCCCAAAACTACAGTATTGTAGAAGACCTTGTGCAAGCACCCTCTGCGATGTCGTCTCTCCAAGTCCTTCAAATTTGTCCTACTCAATGGAAGGTGTTGTTAAAGGATATTGGTGGAATTTATCCTATCGATACCAATTTGATAATATTTGACTTGGAAGATCATATTCCAAGGCTTCCTCCTCAATTAGTGATTCAAATACAAGTTGTTGTGGAAAATAAGAATAGTTTTCAAACTGTTATTAACGAAGGAGCCTCGACTTGTGTCATGTCTGTCACTTGTTGGAAAGCTATTGGCTCTCCTTCCCCTACCGATTTGCACAATACTCTTAAGGATTTTAATGGTACAAGGTTTAAACATGATGGTGTTCTTCCTTCATTGTCTATTATGTTAGAAGGTAAGGTGGTTAATGTCGAGGTTGAGGTCTTTGATGCACCTCTTGATTNGGGGGGGGGGGGGGGTGAATCAGTTGTCACCGTGCTTAAACAATTATGCTTATTTTAAACTCTTTGCAGGGCACTTAATGACAATCACAATAATGCAGGGAAGTAAGCAATAGAACATTCAACATCATTCACACATATGAAATATACAGAGACAAATATTTCCTAAGGAAACCCATAAAGGGTAAAAACCTTTTCTTCTTGGTATGATAAGTAATTTTTACATTCTATACATTATCATACATATGAGCTCCAACTCATTGTGAGGCTACAACCTCTGTTTTTCAAGCTGCAACTTGTTGAGAGCACCAAATCTCTGTTTTCTCTAGCACCTACTAGAAGGAAGCACCAACTCCCTGGTTTCTCTAGCACCCACTAGAAGGAAGCACCAACTCCCTGGTTTCTCTAGCACCCACTAGAAGGAAGCACCAACTCCCTAGTTTCTCTAGCACCCACTAGAAGGAAGCACCAAATCCCTGGTTTCTCTAGCACCCACTAGAAGGAAGCAACAACTCCCTAAGCGTTCCAGCACCAATTGGATGGAAGCACCAACTTCCAGTCACACAGGCACCAACCTGTAAAACAGAGAACAACAGTTCTCCCATGCACCACCCTGCCACCTTGGTTTCTCTGGCTGCAACCAGATGGAAGCTACAACTCTCTGTGTTCAAGCACCCACTTGAACCTCTGAGGACAAAAGTCCTCCCTCGCACCTCCTTACCACCCTGAAATATAAAGTTTTCTATATATAAATTTATCACAGTGATACAATATTTATTAATGGATTACCGATCTCATCACTACTCTACTACACTGCTATGCTCTACCTACATTAGTGTCTTCCTGCACCCCTTCCTTACGCTTTATGTTCTTCTGCCTTTTATGCTCTGTGCGCCATGTCCCATCTATGCACCATTCCTCTTCTGTGCATTTCAGCTGCTGCACTCTTTCTCCTTCTACACACCTGAATCACTCTCAACAACCCACAATCTCTTCTCTGTTCTACGTTTTTATTCTCTCTGTGTGCATCTACTACATCCTCTATACACAATGATTCTACATTCTCTCCCCATGTTGAGTGCTCTTCCTAAACATCATGACAACTCTTCAGCTTCTCTGGTGGTTAAACCCATGCGTCCATCATCATTGGGTGTTATGACGAGATTCCTTAGCCTCTCCAACAGTCGAGACTCTTCATCTTCTCTGTCACAGTCGAGATCATTCCCTCTGTTGCAGTTCCAGGATCCAGTGGTCTTACCTCTGTCAATAACCTCTATGAACAATTTTCATGCCACTGGAATATGCCTTAAGACTCTTCATCTTCTCTGGCGATCACCTTGAAGTCTCTTTGAGACCTCTGACAGAAACCATCAGTCCTTTCTAGCAATTACACTGTGAACCTCCAAAAAACCGCATCAACAATTGAATCACCAATTGTCCAAGAGTCATGATTTAGTTATGCTAACTGAATTGTAACTAATCAATTAACTGTGAAGAGAAATAATAACCCTTCGATCATATTCCTAATTAACCTGCACCATTGGATTATAAATGATGGGTCTCGTGCTTACTCCATCTTCCCACTGGCTGTGACCATGGGCCTAAATAAAATGCCTTTCGCATTTCTCATTTCGGCATTTCACTATTTTGCATGTTGCGAATTCCTATTGCGAGGCATCTCGACTCTCCAAGTCATGATCTCCAAAACTCCATGTCGCAATTTTGCTTTTCGGCATTTCGAGATTTCGCATGTCACGAATTCCTATTGCGAGGCATCTCAACTCTCCAAGTCATGATCTCCGAAACTCCATGTTGCAATTTCACATTTCGGCATTTCACGATTTCACATGTCGCGAGTTCCTGTTGCGAGGCATCTTGACTTTCCAAGTTGCGATCTCCGAAACTCCATGTCGCAATTTTGCATTTCGAAATTTCACGATTTCACATGTCGCGAATTCCTATTGCGAGGCATCTCAACTCTCCAAGTTGCGATCTCCGAAACTCCATGTCGCAATTTTGCATTTCTGCATTTCATGATTTCGCATGTCGTGAATTCCTGTTGCGAGGCATCTCGACTCTCCAAGTTGTGATCTTTGAAACTCCATTTTTCAATTTCACATTTTGGTATTTCGCGATTTTGTAAATTCTTATGATGAGATATCTTGACGCTCCATGTCATGATCCCCGAAACTCTAAAACTCCATGTTGCAATCCCTGAAACTCCATGTTGCAATTTTGCATTTCGGCATTTCACGATTTCGCATATCGCGAGTTTGAGAGGTTAGGGAACCTCGTTCCTTTAAATTTCCAGTCAATGAAATGACGATCTTTCACCACATGTCCTATGGACCAAATGATCCATATATTATCGTGATTTCAAAACTTCATGGGCCTTCGTCATGTCTGATAAATGGTCCAGATCAATCCTTGATCTAATGGCTAGGATTATTTCGCGATTTCGCATATCGTGAGTTAGAGAGGTTAGAGCACTCCTTCCTTTGACCTCTTAGTCAACAAAATGTTGATCTATAACCACGTGTCCTTCCTAAAGATGGACGGTCCTCCTACTTTTGAGATTTTGTAAGCCTGCTTCACCTTTCACTTTAAAGAACGTCCAGGTTTTCCTGGATGCACCGTTGTTCGGACTTCAGGCTCAGATCTGACTCATGAGATCTGTTCTCTTCTACTATGCGCTCCTCCTATCTAAATTCATATCTGACAATCATTGGGATTTTGGTGTTTCACATTTCGCAACTTTGGGACTCCTGTGATGAAGAGTATCAACTCTTGACTCCTCCAACTCCCGGTATCTGAAACTCGAAAATGGAGATTAAGTCATGGTTTCGCATTTCGTGATTTTTTGCCATGAGTTGCTTCCTTGACTCCTGGAGTTTATGCTTCTGAATGGGATCCAACAATCACTTGTTGAACTTGCCATTATCCTTGCGCTGATGCTCGTTGTTATCACTGAAATTTCGTCCGCACATGGTGACAAGAACTCAGCATCGTCAAACAGGAATGAAGTCATTCATGGCACTAAATTAATCTCACAGCATTGCAAAAGGGTCAAAAAATATACAAAGTAACCAAAAATTGAAGGGCGCTTTACAGAAGTTGGGTGCGTGCGCATATGCACGGAACAAGAACGTACAATGCGTGCATGCGCGCACGACGCGCGGCTGTTGGCGCAAAAACCCGCACAACTGCTAAACGACGCAGTAATGGAATTGGTCGGCCTCCCAACCACTTATGGATCAGCTCCCAAGCCGATTTGACTCCCAAATCTGAGCTGAATCCGCATGGTAGGCTAGTCAAAGACCTAATTAAGCCCTAAAGAGCCCCTTTTCACACCTCAAAGGAGTTACATAATCACCCAATGC